>CM075806.1:15235976-15360605 GCA_037975025.1 Excoecaria agallocha | reverse complement strand
AGCCAAGAAAAAGTATGGATTCATTGATGGATCCATAGAGCAACCTTCAGAAGATTCTTCGGAATTAGAAGATTGGTGGACTATTAACTCCATGCTGGTATCATGGATTTTAAACACAATAGAACCGACTTTGCGGTCAACCATCACACATATGGAGATCGCGAAGAATCTTTGGGATGATATTAAAGAGCATTTTTCAGTAGGGAATGGACCTCGTATTCATCAACTCAAAACAGAATTGATAGAATGCAAACAACAAGGAATGACTATAGTGAATTATTATGGGAAATTGAAGATGCTATGGGAGGAATTGGGAAACTATGAACAGAATCCGGTATGCAAATGTGGAGGATGCAAATGCAATATCGGTGTGGAATTAGATAAGAAACGTGAAGAAGAAAGGCTGCACCAGTTCTTGATAGGATTGGATGATTCAGTCTATGGTACTGTGCATTCCAATATCTTGAGCACTGATCCACTACCAAATCTGAATCGAGCATATGCAATGGTAGTCCAAGAAGAGCGAGTCTGTGCTATGACTCGTGGAAAGGAAAAGCAAAATGAGCACATGGCCTTTGCTGTCCAAACAGGGTCGACTTCAAAGGGACGAACTGATGTTAAAGACAAGTCTGTGGTTTGCACGCACTGTAATTATCCGGGGCATACAGCTGAATCTTGTTTTCAGCTGGTTGGTTATCCCGATTGGTGGGGAGATAGACCAAAAGGAGGCAGACACAAACGTGGACCAGGAGGAATAAAACAATTCACTACCTCAGGAGGAAGAGGACGTGGTGGATCGTTTCGAGCCAATGCAGCAACTATAACATCACAGGAAAGCAAGACAACTGAAGCAGACAAAGGAGCACTGAGTGGACTAAGCAGCGAGCAATGGAACACGCTGCTACATATCTTGAACACTCAAAAGATGGAAATCAAAGGAGATTGAATGGTACGTATACCTCTTTGGAATGGATAATTGACAGCGGTGCTTCTCATCATGTGACAGGGAGTCTTGATTCAATGAGCAATGTGCAGAAGGTTGATTCTGTCCCAATCGGATTGCCAGATGGGAATGAAGTCGTGGCAGAAAAAGATGGAACTGTGATGTTGAATAAATATCTAAAATTAAATAATGTTTTATATGTTCCTAATTTGCAGTGTAACTTGCTGTCTGTATCACAACTTGTTGAGGAGATGAATTGCATAGTTATATTCACTAAAAAATGTTGTGTAATACAGGACCACAATTCGAGGATACTGATTGGTGCGGGTGAGAAGCATGAGGGGCTGTATTATTTCCAGAGAACTAATGACATGAGGAGTGCTAAGGCTTTGAAGTTGGCGCAGAAAGATAGCTTTGAAATTTGGCATCAAAGGTTGGGACATCCTGCTGATAAGATTATTAGTTTATTACCGTTTGTTGCTGCTAGTAGTAATAAATGTGCTGGTTGTGATGTATGTCCTCGGGCAAAACAAAGTAGAGGGGAGTTTATGTCCAGCAATAGCAAAGCATCTAGTATTTTTGAAAAAATTCATTGTGATTTATGGGGTCCTTATAAAACTCCAACTTTTTGTGGTGCACACTATTTTCTTACAATAGTTGATGATTATTCAAGAAGTGTATGGGTTTATCTGGTGCGAAATAAATATGAAGTAGGACAAACTCTTCGTAATTTCTTTGCATTAATAGAAAGACAATTTCATGGACATGTTAAAATTGTGCGGAGTGACAATGGGACTGAATTTAATTGTCTAGCTGACTACTTTACAAAGAATGGCATAATACATCAAACCTCATGTGTTGGGACACCTCAACAAAATGGAAGAGTGGAACGGAAACACCATCACATACTCAATGTGGCACGTGCACTTCGTTTTCAGGCGAACTTGCCCATTGATTTTTGGGGAGAATGTGTGTTAACAGCTGCATATTTGATTAATAGAACACCTTCAATGATACTAAAAGGTAAAACACCTTATGAACTCTTGTATGGTCAAGCTCCTTCATATAAAAATATTCGAGTGTTTGGATGTTTAGCTTATGCTCATAACCAACAACGAGAAGGAGATAAATTTGCAAGTCGAAGCCGCAAATGTGTGTTTGTCGGATATCCTTTTGGAAAGAAAGGATGGAGCATGTATGATATGGAAACAAGTGAATTGTTTGTCTCAAGAGATGAAATTTTTATGGAAAATCACTTCCCTTATATCCATAAAACCGCAGATGATCAAGAGAAAAATAGTAACATAATGATTGAAGAGTGTTTGAGTGAGGAAGCATCTTCATGCTGTTCTAAGATGTCTGAACAAAAGAAAGGTGATGAGCAAATTCAAACTGTGAGTGAGACAAACAATAGTGCAGCAGAACAAAATACGATGGGCATAACTGAAACTGAACAAAATCAGCAACCTGAAGAGTCTTTTGGTCGGGGTCACAGGGAGAAACGTGGATCTGTTTTGCTTCGGGATTATGTTTTACACACTATGAAAGTAATGAGCCCCTCTGCCAACTCACCCGGTCATCAGCATTCCTCAGGTCAGCCTTATCCTATTGCACAATATATGACTTGTGATAAATTTTCTATGCATCATCGTGCTTTCTTGGCAGCTATTACTACAGGCGTTGAGCCCAAGACTTTTACAGAAGCTATGAAAGGTGAACGATGGAGAAATGCTATGAAAAATGAAATACAAGCGTTGGAAGAAAATGAAACTTGGACCATAAAGCCATTACCCACCCGACAAGTAAGCAATAGGGTGTAAATGGGTGTTTCGGATCAAGTACAATGCAGATGGAACTGTTGAACGTTACAAGGCTCGGTTGGTTGTTCTTGGAAATAGGCAAGTTGAAGGAATTGACTATAATGAAACCTTTGCACCTGTGGCAAAAATGATTACTGTCCGCACTTTTCTTGCTGTAGCTGCTGTTAAAAATTGGGAACTTCATCAAATGGATGTGCACAATGCATTCTTGCATGGAGATTTACAAGAAGAGGTTTACATGCGCATGCCTCCTGGCTTCTCTGCTCATAAACCAGGAATGGTATGTCATTTGAATAAGTCATTGTATGGGCTGCGACAAGCTCCTCGATGTTGGTTTGCAAAATTGGCTTCTGCTTTGAAGGAGTATGGTTTCAGACAGTCCTATTCGGACTACTCCCTGTTTATTTTGCGGCAAAATGAGGTGCAACTCAATGTTCTTGTCTATGTTGATGATCTTATCGTGTCTGGTAATGATCATTTGGCTATTCAATTATTTAAGCAATATTTGAGTCGTTGTTTCCATATGAAGGATTTGGGAGTGTTGAAGTATTTTTTGGGAATTGAAGTTGCCCGCAGCTCTGAAGGTATCTATTTGTGTCAACGAAAATATGCATTGGATATCATTTCAGAAGTTGGTTTGCTTGGAGCTAAACCAGTTTCTTTCCCGGTTGAACAAAATCATAATTTGGCACTGTCAATGGTGATTTTTTGCATGCTCCTGAGCGCTACAGACGATTGGTGGGACGACTCATTTATCTTTCAGTTACTCGACCTGAATTATCTTATTGTGTGCATGTATTAGCTCAGTTCATGCAACAACCTCGCAAAGAACATTGGGAGGCAGCTTTGAGGGTAGTTCGTTACTTGAAAGGGAATCCTGGCCAAGGTATTATGCTTAGCTCGCAAACTGATTTGCATCTCTCTGCTTGGTGCGACTCTGATTGGGCAAGTTGTCCTCTGACTCGTCGATCCTTAACCAGTTGGTTTATTCAACTGGGCAATTCTCCAATCTCTTGGAAAACCAAGAAACAACAAACTGTTTCTCGATCATCTGCTGAAGCAGAGTATCGATCCATGTCTATGACTACTTGTGAATTGAAATGGCTAAAAGGATTGTTATTGGCTCTTGGCGTCACTCATTCGGCTCCTGTGAAGTTATACTGTGATAGTCAGGCTGCTCTGCACATTGCCGCCAACCCAGTGTTTCATGAGCGCACCAAACATATCGAGATCGATTGTCATTTTGTTCGTGATGCAGTTGCTAGTAACATTATCAGACCCACATATGTTCCCACTGGTTCTCAATTGGCTGACATCTTTACCAAAGCATTGGGTGGTCGTCATTTTGAGTTTCTTCTTCGCAAGTTGGGCATTCGTAATCTCCATGCTCCAACTTGAGGGGGGGTAAAAGGAAACACATTAGCTGGCAGATATTTACTTTCCTATACGTACTTGTTAAATAGGAAAAACATCAGCTGTATATCTTGTCTAGCTGGTAGATATTTACTTTCCTATCTAAGCACATTGATGTGCTAAATTAGTTCCTGATTCCCATGTCTGTTTGGGAAGTATTTTTCTGTATATATGTATGATTTCTTCAGGAATAAAGAAACACGATTCTCTCTTCCAAGAACACTGAATACTTTCTAAAATCTTTTCATTATTGAATCCTTAAAATTGTTGACCAATTTGCACACTTTTTTTCCATGTGACCTAGTAGTTATCCCCCCTTTCCACCCTTTATCCAAATCTTCTTGCCCAGAAGAGCCAACATCCACGCTTATGTTACATGGCAACTTGCAACAATTATCATCTTAGAGCCAAACACTTGTCGATTGTAAACTTATTTGAACGGCTACTTATAAAGAGATATCCCACCAACATTGTAAATTCACTCCATCTTGATGAGTTCTAAGGCAGAAAAAGCTATTAGAATAAGCAATTTTCTACACAAAAAGCAAAAAAGAGAAAGCCTTTCATATTAAAAATTACAATATGCATGCACAACATTAAATTTAACAAACATTATTTTGTTTTGGGTTAATTACAAATTAAGATGCAGACTATAGGGTACGTTATAATATTATCCCCCATCTTCAAAATCTTATAATATCAGTCCTCAACTTCGACTCTCTTTTCAATTGAAGAACTCCATCACTATTCCGTCCATCATTCCCCTTCAATTGAAAAGGGAGTTGAAGTTAAGAGTTAACATTGTAAGATTTTAAAAATTAGGTCCAATATTATAAAGTATCCTATAATTGAGGCCATTTTTTTATAACAAACCCTTTTTCTTTTAGTGCTTTAGCAATTTCTGAACTTCAAACACAACATATATCTGCACGTATTTATTAGCCAAGAGTTATTAATTTAGCATCGTAATGCTTAAATTGACCAACAAAATTACCCAATTGAGTAGCCATTACTTTAGACACAAGACCTAAAGGTAAATCATACACTTGCAACCATTTCTCAACGAAATCCAAAATAACAAATAAAGGGTCCTCATCTTGCTTCAATCTATGAGTTATCAAAATATGATTATTAAAGTTCTAAGGACCACCATCAATAACTCTTTACGTATTACCTCATGAAAGAATCAAAATAAGTATATATTCTATCCAATGTCATTGATGGATACCCTTTCACCCACCAAATAGGATGCCACAAATTTTCTAAGGTATTCTATATAATGGGAAAATGAATGATATTAGAAGTTAAAAATCTTCCAACGAGATAAAAACCATAAATTTCCTTTTCGAAACCATCAATAGTAGTAACAATTAGAGGTTCACTGTCTTTATCTTGAATAGACAGAGACGATATATTAGATTTTATAACAATAAAAAATGACTAAAAAACATTATGAGAACATGCCAAAAGACAAACTATATACAATGAGAAAAACCATGCCAAAAGACATGCAAATTGTTTATGATTTTTTATATAAATGTGGTAGTTTTTATACATATCCCATATATTGCCATCTCTTTATAACTTTGATTAAATTAAGTTATTATTTTTTTTTGTGCAAGTCAAACACGCAGAAATATAAAAATATATAAAATTGTTTGGAAATCATATCATTTTCCATTTTATAAGAAATTAATTAATATGCTTATAAATGTAAAAGATTGAATATTTGCAAATTTTTTTTTAATAAGCAAATCATTGGAGGCAAGGGAGGGGGAAGAGAATCAGATTTGAGCCTTGGTCAATTAAAGAAATAGTTAAACTTTCAACTGTTTAAATTAAAACCATGAAAGACTGCAACTTTAAGCATTGTATTTCATGAAATCATAACACTAAAGCCATAGTATGACATAATATAAAATTGTGTTTGGTTTAATCTCTAACACATTCTTTGAATGAAGTGAGAGTATAATATAATATAATATAATATAATATAATATAATATAATATAATATAATATAATATAATATAATATAATATAATATAATATAATATAATATAATATAATATAGCAGCATATGAAAAGATTGTGGTATCATTTAATAACCCCTTGTATGAATATGGTTAAAAATGATATATATGAAATTGTATTGGTCAATTAGTTGCTTCGGAAGATTTCCATCCTTTGGATATGCATATTATTGGCCCAAGTGAGACCCCAAGTTTGAGTCGAATGTTGTAGGTGTTCGTGGATTATTGAATATGGTATAAGGATAATGATAATATTTTTCTTAACAGCAATGGATTTTGTGAGAAATGCTAAAGGGCCTGAGATACACAATTGGTATCATAGCAAGGTCACAGGTACAATTCTTAGCAGTAGCAATTGCTGCAGAGGTTGTCAGCGAAATTTTATCAACAATTATCTTGTAGCAAAGACCTATGTGAGGAGTCAAGTCATAGTCGAATGTGTTATGGGTGCTCGAGGGCTACTAAGTATGGTATAAGGATAATGATAGTGCCTTCTCCAACTCAAATCGATTTTAAAAGAAATGGGAGAGCACCTAAGATCTACATGTATTTGATAGTTATTTCATGGTTTAGTTTTTTTCTAAAATTAAATCAACAAAATAGTGTTTTAATATGGTTTTTTATATTTTTATTCCTTTACTATTCTCATTTAATTTTAAAAACTCTCATTATATTTTAATATATATTTCTCTTTTATCAAAAAATATTTTTTATTTTTTTAATTTTTTTTTTACTTTTTCCTCTTATAAAAAAATTTATTAAATCATATCATAACATAACTTATTCCAAACATGCTAACAATAATTATAATGCTATACCACATCATAATATACCATACTATTATGATCCATATCCTCCAAACAAAGCCTATGTTTTTAATAAAAGAAAAGGTCAAAAAAATTAAAATATTTTTTATTAAGTAGATGATTTTAGGATTATGTTAGAATATAATAAGAGTTTTCAAAATTAAATAAGAGTTGTAAGGAATAAAAATATAAAAAAATAAGAAAAATCACTAATTCAGTGATTTAAAATTTAGACAAAAATAAATCATAAATTAATTACCAAATACCATACTTATGGATTAAAAATCTTTCCAAGTAATCATTTGATTAATAAAATAACATACTCTACTATTCTTGATCACAATAAAAACAAGAGTAAATGTTTATTGATGATTTTTATACTCTTTTTACTAAAACTGGCAATTTTTTACCTGATCTAAACCTGAATGAAATTTGAATAGATCAAACTTGAATGACTTCAAAATTTTAAAATTGAATTCGACCTTAACACGAAATTTGAAAAGTCCGTCTAAAAATACCTAAAATCCAACCTAACCCTGTTAAATTTTATTTTATGTCATATTCATTAATAAATTATAGTTTATTTATATATATAAGTGTATTAACACTCCACCATTCTATTAATATCCCAACTCAATTTTTATATAAAAATTATATTTATTCTTACATATTCCCTTTCTTGATCTTTCTTTGCTAAATGCCCTAATCCGCGCTATTATACTACTCATGGCTCATCTGCCATCTTGCATTGCTATTTCTCGACCGTGCTCTTTTGATTGTTTTCTCACCAAATTATAACATCGCAAACCTAGAAGACCGACGTCTCTTCCCTTTCTCCAGTAAAACCTTTTATTTTAATTATCATTCCAAAATTTAGTTTAATTCATTCTCTTTTCTACTGATTAAGAGGGAGAGACAACATCCAAGCATACACACACACACACACACACACACATATATATATATATATATAATTTGGTTTATGTCTGGTTTTATCAGTTTTAAATGTGATCCGAGATTTGACTTGAAATCAAAAAAAATATAACCCGATTTAAAAATTATTTGAAAAATCTAAAACTCGAAAGAATTGATTCAAAATAATCCGAAAACCATTCGGACGACCTGACTACCAGGTCTACTTTTCACCTTATCTAAATTTCTAAGTTGACTATCAATTTTAAAAGGGAAAGGATCAAATTTGTCACTTAAGTATGTTTTTGAAAATGGTACACATTTGCCCTTTAAGTATATTTTTGGTGAAAACTACTTCTATTATATGTATCTGAGTCAAATTTACCACTGAAACTAACATGATTGCTTGTAAAAAAATAGAAACATGTATGTGAGGTTGATTCAAGTGATCTAAATTTGGCACATGTGCATTGTTCATAATTATTATCTTGTCTTAACTTTTAAAAAAATATTAAAATTTCTTATGATTAGATAAATTTTATTCACTTACCTGAAGTCCGGTTATTTTGTCAAATTTAGATCATAAAAATTTTTAACCATTTTTCGAGAGTTAAATGAAAATGTTAATTTATTGCGTAAATGTGATAAATTTATATGGATTCAATTGGCCTGTTATGTGTATTTTTATTTGCTTACCTACAGTTTCATTAGTTTTGATGGCAAATTTGAGCTAAATATATAATAACAAAGGCAATTATGACTCCCAAATATATTTAAAGTATAAATGTGTACCATTTTTAATTTTTTTTTAATTTGCTCTACAATATATTTAAAAATTAAATACATACTATTTTTAACACTTCAAAAATAAATTTACCCCTGATCCCATTATAAAAACTTTCTAGGTATATCAAAGAAGGCGCCGCCTAAAAGTTCAATCAACCAAAAAAAATAAAAAAAAAAAAAGAAGGCGCCGCCCTCGAGAGAGGAAAAAATCATAGAGAGGGAAAAAAAAAAAAAGTGGTAATATATGTCTAAATCTAAAAATCTTTATTCGTAATCTTTGTGAAATGAAATATTTTCTTTAATATTAATCTTTAATTATATTTGTTTCCTATCTCAATTATTTCAATTATTATAAATTTTAGTGTTACAAAAAAGCCTTAATATTTAAAATACTCCTTAAACTTATATTTATTTTCATAATTAATATTTAAACTTTTATAAAATTTAGATCACCATCTAAATTTCAAATATTATCATAAATCACCACTTAAATTTTAAATAACGATGATAATTTAGCATATAAACATATAAAAATACTGAATAATGTCTGTTATTATATGTTAATGTTAGTTAAAGTTGAGATAATAAATTATTATTATTATTTAAGTTTAGGTATTAATTTAAGAAACTTAGGTGATCATCCTTTAATTAAGAAACTATCCTATGCTTAATTACAATTAAATTTTAATTAATATATAACCAATAAAATTAACCGAATGTGGCCAAACGTCATTTGTTGGCCAACTAAACCCTAAATTTCACACAAAACCTAGTCAAATCTACCTGTATCTTGCCTTAAAAAATAAAAATTATGAGCCATAATTCATAATCAAGTAAGATTATGTGCCTTAATATGAGATTTCAAGCAATGGGACCCACATTTAAATATTAATTAAGTTTGTGCATTATTTATTTTTCGTATAGATATGCTTTTCTTTGCCTTGTTAATGCCTATATTCTTTAACGTATCGATAAGGTTTCAACGATAATCTTTTTTAATCTTCTTGGTGCTTAAAATAATAATAATTTAATAAATATTCTTTTTTAGAAAAACATTTGTTAAATTGTGGTTGTTGCTTTGTAAGTTTAAAATTAATGGAAAGTTAAAGCAGTTGAGTTAGAGTGAATGAAATTCCAACACAACTAGCTGATGTACGAGTTCCACACATCACAATCTGCATTAACAATTTATTATTTAATTAACTAATTACAAATAAAACTAATAATAATTAAGAAATTGAATATGCAAGCACAGTTGATAAGAAATAAAAAAAAATACATTTTTCAGTCCCTCAATTTAGGTACCATTTCACCACCAACACCAAGGCATTGAACTAAAATTTATTTGGATTTATTCAATCAAACGGCCTAAATTGAATAATATAGGCAATATTTTATGAAAAACATTAAAAGTTAAAAGAGCCGCCACCAAATGGATGAGTCAGTGATTTTGGAGGCAAATGGGTATGGAACATAAGACGACAAAAGAAATAAAAGAACAAGAAGTAATGATGGCTTTGGCTTCTCATATAGGGTTGGATAAGTATCTTTTTAGGGTTTGGTCCCATCACAAAATTAGGATTCCATCTACACACACGTGTCTATATAGGGAGAAGCCATCTGGTGATGTGGGTTATAATATATTTTTATCACCTGATTTATTATTATTTTTTTTTTTGGTTTTCGAAAAGATGGTCATTCTTGCTTTTCCTATCCAATTCGGATAACAGGAAATTTGATCCGATAAATGATCACGCCTTTGTTTTTGTATCCAGTTCAAAATGTTGAATTTTGATTGGATGATTTGGACCGGGTCATTATCAGTCTTCACATCAACTGCATATCATTTTATTTGTTAAAAATTGCTAAATAACTTTTTTATTTATTATCTCTTTTATTTATTTTCTATATTATTTATATGGGGTTATTGACCCCCTGTTTTCTTTCTTTGTAATGTCCTTTTTCCCCTCTCTCTATATATATATTTATATAAAAGGCTTATTTCAATTCACTTGTACATACGTGTGACACGATGAATGGAAAAACAAAGACAAATTATTCAAAAAAGTATTTGTTATTTTTTAATTGCCGGTATCTTTTTCATAGATGTTAGTTAACCTAATTTTCACTTTCTGAAAAAAGATAAAAGCAATGATCACAGTTAGATAACATTTACTTTTAAATTTTTTATTTTGGTAAAAAATTCCTACAATAATTAAATTAGTTTACGGTTGTCCTTATTTATAATGGTGATAATAAATATAAATCATATTATTAGTGGTAGAGTACCAATTTTTAAAACTATCCGAACCCGCTTAAAAATAGTGATCCAAACTTAAAAGAAACCCGAATGACCCAAAAATTTTAGGGTCGAACGCTGTCTAACCCTGAGACCCAAAAATACCTAAAATCTTTCAATTAGTTTTTTATTTTATTTTATGTCATATATATATATATATAGAGAGAGAGAGAGAGAGATTTACACTACACCATTTTAATAATTCTTCCGTCCCAATTTTATATAAAAATTAGATTCAATTGAAAAGAAAGAGAATGTCAACTTGTTTAAGTTTTGAGCAGCAACAAATAAAAGAAAAAAAATGAAATTGAAAATAATAATTAAGCTGCATGCAACGTATACTTTATTTTATTATTCTTTGCATATTTTCTTTTTATTTCCTTGTTCCATACTCTAATTTGCCGCCGTTTTGTTGCTCATAACACTATAAGAAAAATGATCTTTAATAAAGAAAAATTCGCTCGTTAAAGATCAAAATTCGGTCGTTAAAGACCTCTAACGACTCGAAAAACCGGTTGTTACAAGCTCCGTGGGTAAAGGTATAGACGATCGGATTTTTCAATCCGGTCGTTAATACTTTTACCGATTGTACGACCGAAATATACGGTCGTTGAAAATATTAATGACTGTTTTTCCGGTCGTTAAAGGCTATTTCAGTCATTAAAGGCATTAACGACCAGAATATTTTAGGTGTTAAATACTGACTATTAGCGACCGCATTTTTCCCTCGCTAATTGTGTTCTCTTTCAACAAAGTTAATTCCGATCGTTGAAGATTTATTTTAACGACCGGATTCTTACTTTCAACAAGAAAAATTACAGTTATTAATATTAAAATTTCAAAATAATTAAAATATTTTATTTAAATGCTACTTGTACACTTCATTCACACATATATATCCAAAATTATAATTAATAATTTTTTCATATATTGCAAAATATCAGTTACAAATATACTGATATTTCGAAATTGTTCAACATTATATTTGTCTCATACAAGTTTGTTTACAAAAACAACCCCTATCATATACGAATTTCTATTCACTTGGAATCTTAAGAAGAATACATAATGAACCTCATATCTTCATTGTCCATAGAATTTAAAACATAAATTAAAGGCAGTAAATCAAATGGCAAAAAAATTTTAATTAATACTTTTAATTTGAAATATCTTTTACCTTAAATATCCAAAATCTCTAACAAGTGTAATTGTATATATACTTCAAAATATTCAAAAAATTAAAAGGGCTGCAACAAAAAAGTAAAAAATAATAGCAAGTTTAGTGACATAAATGACAATGAAAAGAGGACCGTATATGCTGCCATCTAGTAAAAAAAAATATAATAGAAATTTTGTTTTGCTTTTTCTATACTATTAAAAGATGCATCTTCTTTGTCACTAGGAATGTTGGATTTGGAGAATCTGCTGCTTCCATCTTCAACTTCAGATGTCACGTTGAGCATATCTTCAACATAGGAGTCTGAATTATCATTTTTCCAGGTGAACCTCAAGTGAATCATAATTTTCAATCGAGAATTTTGATGTGATCTGTAATGGCCTCAACATCGGTCTGGCCGTGAACAGTAAATTCCGATGGTGAATAGTGCACTCGGGTCGTAAAACGGACCCGAAAGTGAAAAATATTTTATTTGACCATCGGAAAATATTGGTCATGGTGAGTCCGGGGTTGAAATTTGAAGTGAAATCGAGGTCAAATAAGCCTCTGAAAGTCAAAAATATGAAAAAGGTAGCGAGTCAATTTCCCTGGTAGGGAATGTGACTTGATTTTGCATAAATTTTTAAATATATCAAATGAACTCCAAAAATTGCTATATTTTGCAGATCTTCATAAAATTTTATGTAGAATATTTTGGTGTAAAAAAATGAATTTTTCGGCGAAGTCGACAGTTGTCAAATCGAACCAATTCGGTTGAATCGGACCAGTAACGGACTCCGATTGAGCCAAAATTTTATATACAACCTATTTTTGATGTTTTAAGAATGATGGAATTAAAATTGAAGTGATTTGGAGTGAGGAAGTGGGAGATTTTCAGTTGGGCTTTTGAAAAGTGGTTAATGGGCTTTGAAATTTAATTAGTTAAGCCCATTGGATTTGGCCCAAATTTGGCCCACTAGGAGAGGTATATATAGGTGAGAAATCTACAGAATTCCAGCAGATTCCTCCATCTTCTTCCTCCTCTCCTTTGGCCGAAACCTCCTCCCTCCTTTCTCTCTCAAATTTTCTTCAATCTTGCTCCATTTTTCTTTGATATTCAAGCATCTAACCCCTAGTTTTATCCCTCTAGATTAGTATTCCAGCCTCAAACCCTTGATTTGAAGGATTAAAACAAGAAAAATCCTAAAGGAAAGCTTTAGGTATCTTAAAGAGGTAAGTAATATTCATGATTTTAAGTTGGGTTTTTGGCATCTTTAAGTATTTTTAGGTGTCTAGAACTCATTTATGTAGTCAAATTAAGCATATGATATCAAAAAAGTAGGGTTTTACCTAATGAAAATTTTGGTTTCTTTAGGGTTTCAAGGAGGAGAGCCATCCAATCTAAATAAAGGCAAGGAAAAGGAAGGATAAACACCCTAAAGCAAAGAGAATATGTAAGTGACTAATAAATCTTAGTAATTTCTTTGATTTTAAATGAAAATCCTTTATGTAACTTAAGAACATTATGATTAATGTGATAATTAACTAAAATAATGGTAGAATGATGTTATAAGACCTTAATTAAGTATGAATAAATGCTTAAATGAATTAATTAGTGATTATATGGTAGGGTTTATTTGTTGGCCGAATTATGTTCCTAAAGAAATTAAAGTTTATTTGATGAATTTTAATGTAATTAAGCCTTTAAATGACATTAGAAATGAAATAATACATATATGAATTTTTGTGGAATTTATAGAAATTAAATGATAATTTTAGAGATAATTTTTCAATTATGTAAGTAATGAAATTATGAAAGTAATATGAAATAATGGGTATTTTGTTGAGAAAATGATGGAATTTGGTGAATTATGGTGAAATAATTCACAAAGTATGTAAAAGAAGTGAGAAGGTTAATTAGTGAGGAAAATAAGAATAATTAAATAAAGAAATATTAAGAAAAATAAAGTTTTGGTTGAGATTTTAATGAAATTATGCCCTTAGAAATAGTCTGGCAGCGAAACCTAGTTCAGGATATAATTGGCTAGCCATAGGGACATCTGAATCGCGGTGCAAGTCATGGCGACTTGCTTTGCTATGATAGGATCACTGATCTTCATAGCTTTGTCTGTATCTGATATCTGTTCTGTGGAAAAATGATCTATGAGGTCATTTTTCAGTCTGTCTGGGGCCCATGGGGTCCACGTTCCGAGTATCCTGTCTGAGATTTTCTGTCGGTACTGTACTAGGGGCATGAAAGTGATAATAAGTTAAAAAGAAGTAAAAAGAAAGATAAAAGTGAAGTATAAATAGAAAAAAGGACTAAAGTGAAAGAAAATAAAAGTTTAGGGGCAAAATGGTAATTTTGCCAAGATGGGTAATTAAGATGTGAAAAAGATTAATAAATTGTTAACAAGGGTAAAATGGTAAATTGAGGACTTAACAGTGCTAAAATATAAAGTTTTTTCGATGCAGGGACTAAAATGTAATTTTACCTAAAAGTGGTAAAATAAGGCATAAAAGATGAATAAATGAAGAAATAGTATAAGAAAAATGAAAATAAATGTCTATAATGGCAAAACTGTAAATATGAGGTAAAAAGGGACAATTTTGTAATTTCGTAAAACTTTAAAGATTAAATGAAATATTGATAGTAATTAAGTAATAAATGAAAATAAAAATAAATTATGTGAGTCATAACTGTTTTCTGGACTTTTAAGTAAAAGTATGTTTATATTAAAAGTTTAATTAAATAATTTAACTTTAGAAAGTACTAGGATTGTTAGTCACCACTGGGCATAATTTATGCTCAGCATGTAGTTTCTACTGCATGCAGGTCACAGGTCAAAGGAGCAGTAAGGCACAATCAGAGATGATATTTTGTTGTATAGTTACATTATAATCTAGCATGTTTAATATTTGTTAATTATGACATGTATATAAACAGACAGTGATGTATGAGGACATGGTTATTCAAAATATATGGATGTATATATATGTGTGTAGTTGTGATCTGGATATGATGTGGTGGTGTATTGATGGAGTTGTGGAGGTTAAGATATGTTTATTTGAAGTGTTGTGCCTCTGAGAGGCTGTGGTTGTCTGATTTTTTAGAGGGCTAGTTAGAAATACAGCCGTTATAATGCCCAAATTTTCGTTAAATAATTAAAAATCTGAGACATTTATAGAACATCGAACAATCAAGTTAAGTGTGCTATATTATGCATTGACATTAATAAAAAAAAAAGCGCGCACTATTCAGGTAGGTCGAAGTGATAAGGGTGTTACATGATCAATGAGAGAAGTGTGTATCCATCATCTTTAATTTGTTGATAAATATAGTGAATTGAGCTGTGGGTGGGTGGGTGTTTTCCCCACCTATTTTCGCAATTGTCCGAAGTAATGTATAAACAGCATTAAAAGTAATGGATAAAAATTAGACAAACTATAATAAATTTAGATATATATAAGAAAATTTAATCCATAGAATATTACAACAAAACAGAATAACAACCATCTCCTATTATCTTCAATTTTCTTGTTATCGATAGCATAAGTTATTCTTTTTATATGATTTGAATTATTTAAGTGCAAAATTGACTCAATCGAAACATGAAGGGGCTTACTCAATTATCAAAATAAATTTAAGTGGCCTATGTAAACTTTCCACCTATCGAAATTCTGCAGGAAAAATACAAGTAACTGTATCAAGAGATGTGCTCTCATATGGCTTCTACCGACTGATTTTGGATGCATAAATTGCTCATGACTCAAACTAATGACAAGCTGCTATGTAGAACAAAAGTAGTTAAAAGAAATTCTTTCATTGGCAATATACTTTTTAATTAATGATAACCGAAGTTGTAAGCAGATAACTATTGATTTTCCCAATCTATTTTATTTAATTTATCCAACCAAAGAGTTAAAACAAAATACATCATCCAACCAAAGAGTTAAAACAAAAACATCAGACCCTACACAAAGCTACAGCCCAGCATCAATATATTGAATTTTTCAGTAAGTGCAGAAATTAACCATATAGTATCAATCCCCAGTAATGCTCTGATAAATGATAGTGCAAAAAATAAAAAAAGACCCCTGTATAACAGTTCTACCAACACTGGGTAGAACAAAAGAAACCAGAATCAAAGAGAAAAGACAATTAAGATGATAACATAATTAACTTAAGCTGCAAAATAATATGTCATAATGCATCATAACTCAAGCTACAAAATAAGCCAACATATAAACACATGCACGCCATAAATTTACTTTTTTTTTTCTCACCAACTAGATTCTACAGTGGTCAAAACCACTGAACAAGTAAAAAACTCCTAAATTGATTAAAAATAAATATATAAAAAGTATGCAAAAGTCAAGTATAAAGATGCAATTTTAACCACTTAACAATAAGAAAGGAAAATGATGAATTTTGATTATTCTTAGATCAAATAGTCGCACATCCATTAGTAACCATTGGATGAAAACATTAATCAAGAGATGCTAATCATCCAAAATAAAAAACAAAAAGAAGAAGAATTAAGAACTTTTGGATTAAATAGTGCCAAAAAAAAGGGGGGAGATATTTTATGTAGGAATGAATATTGACTTTTAGATGTAATAATAACTAAATTAATCTTAACTCTTGGTTTAGGTACATGTACATATTTTTGTGTAAATTCAATTTTAGCCATAGGACGTAATAGTATTTAGATAAATGTTAGCCATCCCAATTAAAAGATATGAATAAAAGAAAATGAGAAAAAAAAAAAGAGAAATTGCTAAGTTCTTGTATGAAATATTACAAGGGTGCATTCTAAACATCCGTACTAATTGTAGCATAAAATGTAGCACTTCTTACATGAGGTTCAACTAGTTCAAATAAAAAGTGACACAGATAAGAGTCCTTATCATTTTTTTTTTTGATAATTTTTTTTTATTATAGTTTCCAAATTTTAATTTAATTCAATTTTTCTTCTACTGATTGAAAAAGAAAGGTGGTACACAAGTGGAAACAAAAAGAAAAAAAGAGGGTTGAAGATTTTTATGTAAATTAATATATAAGAGTGAGGTATTTTACTAATAGTTTAGTTGATTTGGTCTTAGTGATTTTTGGATCCTGAGCACCGGAACAAATTGATATAATTGAATTTATATTTCAAAAGCAAACTGATTAAACCAAAAACCGAACCAAATATATTAAATTATTTAAATTTGATTTTTTGTTTCAATTTGATTTCTTAGTTCTAATTGTGACCCAAGAACTTATTAAACCAAAAACTGAACCAAATATATATAATTCGAAAGTTGTAGGACAATTGCAATTATTTGAGCCCCTCCATTCCATTTGATCCCGCAACTCAGAGTTGGTGTCACTCTTCCACACAAGCATTTACACTTGCAAAGGAGATAGCAAGTTAAGGGTTTAAATGCAACGGGGGTGAGGGATTGCAGGAGTTTTGGTAATTATCCCAAAAAATTATAAAATGTAAAGCCTGAAAAGTATTTGGGACTTTTTAAATAATTTTTGGGATCTACTTCTTATATGAAACATGAATAAATAATGAACTTCTAAGAACATGAATCTTTATTAGAATTGGCAATTTTGACTCGATTTGAAAATTCAATCCTCGTTCATTTTAAAATATTGACTCAAACTTAAATTTGGACTCGAAGAAAATTTGAACGAATCAATCTGAAATGATCCAAGAAGTTTACAGTCAAATTCGAAATACAAAAAATTCATTTAAAAATACCTTAAAATCCAACCAGAACCTATGATCCATTTTTTCAATTGAATTTCATTTTGTCATATTTATTTACAAATTATAGTTTAATTATATAAAAATTGGAATTAATTGAAAAAATAAATATGAAAATAAAAATAATAATTAAATAGCATACAATATATATTGTATTTCACTATTTCTACTATGTGCATATTTCTCCTTTCGGTTTTTTTTTTCTCTCTCCATAACCTAATCAATTGTTGTTCTATTGGTTACAACCCACCTATCATATTGTATATCCACTATTGCTCAGTTGTACTAATTAAATTTTTCTCTCATTAAATTATAGCATCTCAAACCTAGGAGAGTGTAACATTCTAAAAATTCTAAGTTTGTGAATAGTATGTTTCAGGCCGTAAATTATATTTTTCAAGATGAATATTAATTGCCACTCGGGACATGCATAGTTTTTTTAGGCTATAAATAATGCAATTTGAAACAAAACCGATGATTAAATTTGAAGTGAAAATAAGTTTATTTAAAGTATTAAAAATCGAAATTAAAATTCGAGTCATGATTTTGCAATCTATGATAATATGTTTGACCAAGTTTGTCCTTAGTCAATGTTTATCTGGAACACTGAAAAAGTCAAACTGACAAATATGATGACCAAAATTTCTTTCTACCAATTGAGAAAGAGAGGCAGCACACAAATGGAGAGAAAAAAAAAAGAATAGGGTCAATGATTTTTATATAACTAAATATATAAAAATGTATAGAATGACTTAACTTTACTAATAATTCAATTTTTTCGGTTTTAGCGATTTTTGAATTTTAAAACTCAAACTGAATCGATTTAACTGTATTTTTATTTTAAAATCAAATCGATTAAATTAAAAATCAAGTCAAATATACCATATTGCTTAAAGTTCAATTTTCAATTTCAGTTAAGTTTTTAAATCCTAATTGTAACTCAAAATCTAATTTGAATCTATTCGAAAAATAAATGATCATAAATCCGAATTTGAAAAAACTAACCAACCCAAACCGCCTGATTTGACCGTATTGGCATGTCTAATCATTATCTTTGATTTCAAATTTGTAGTCAATTCACTTATAATCTTGTAGGGTCGAAATAAAATATTTCAAATTTACAAAGTTAAACATTTTTTTTCTCTAAGAATCGTAAATATTAAGTCCCTTTGAAACCAACATTTTGAAGTGTTGTACTCAAATTGCGAATAAACTAAATTGTATTTATTGAATGAAAAAGAAATAGAAAATTGGTTTGTAATAAATGGTTGACTAAACTCTATGTAACTTCTGCTGATTACAAATACACGTGTCTATATATGTTTGTATATATTGTAACACTTGAAATAATAAGATTAATGAATTATTGTAACATACTAGCTGTATGTGCATCCTCCATGAAGCCTCCTTTTTATTTGATTTTAGTGTGTATGATTAAATGTTAGTATAATGGAATCCATTTTCATGTGAGTTTGGTGCGAGTTAGGTTTATATTATTGATAATACTTTTCTTTAACCAGTGATGTTGACACTCTTTTTTTTTTTTTTGAAAAAGAAAAAAAAAGGATACTCCTAAGTTATGAAATATGATATTTTTATTATAAAATTCAAATTTTATATAATAATTGGTTTTGTTTAATGAGATAATTAGTTTGTTAATATTAGAATTTTTTTTAAGTTTCTAAGTTACGTTAATTTTATCTATTGAAATAAAAAAAATGTTATGAACTTAGGTCTTATAAGCAAATGCAATTTAAAAAAATTCAAACAGAAAAATTTTAATGAATCGAAATATTTTCAATTTGATATGTTGTCTCATTTATTCAGTTCGATTTGATTTCTTGATTTTATAAATATTTTAATTATTCGAATTTGAATCGAATTAAACCGAATCAGCTAACATTTTACTTTAAAATATATGCTTTATATTCATAGTGTTTTGATGGTGGCTATGCCTTTTATTTAAGCATTCCATTTTTTTATGTATTGTGAAATCAGTTGATGCTTTGAGGGGTTAATTACATGTGTGGTCACTAAAGTTTTGCAGTTGTAACGATGTGGTCACTTAACTTCGATTTGTATTGAAAAAATCATTGAAATTTTATTTTGTCATGAAAAAGTTGCTTAGACCAGAATAATGGAAATTAGACCACCGAGGCGTGTAATTCACGCGTAATATGAGTCCATGTTAGCAAAAAGTGACACATCATCTACCTAGTCAATGCTTAAGTGGCACAAAATTGATTTTTTTTACCTTTTAACCCATCCTTTGCCTTCTCTCTCCTCGCCCCCTCTCTCTCCTTGCCGCCCCTGTCGATATACCTTTTTCCGTTCTCTGGCGCTCTCATCGCCCCCCCTCTCTCCTCGCCCCCTCTATCAATCTACCCTTTTCTGTTCTTTGTCGCTCTCGTCGCCCCATCTCTCTCCTCGAGCCCTCTTCGATATGCAACCTCTTTGATCTTGTCTCACTCTGATTTCGTTCTCGATCGCTCTCTCTTCACTCTCTTTCTTCGATCTATCTCTGTTCTTCTCTTTCTGTCTTCGATACTATCTATTTGGCATATCTTTCTCTCTCTCATTTTTATATTTTCTTTGAAATGCTATAAAACCCCAACTTCAAGAAAAGCCACGAAAAAAGTTGGAGCGGGAATTTTTTGCTCAAAATTTTTGCTGTACTTTGTGTTAAGAAAATCCTATAAAAACAAAAAGCATAAATTTTGGAATCTTTAAAAGTAGCACATTGTTTTTGTCTGGTTGTTGAAGATGGTCCATCCTGTTCGGAGAAGTGAAGACACGGGACCCCTAGAATATGGTATTTAATGTTTTTTACTTTATTATTTAAGTAAAAATTTTGTGTTTGATATGAATAATTTAACAAATGTCAGTAGGTTTTATATGTAATTTCCTTTGTGTTGGTGTATTTGATTGCTTGCTTTGCTGTTGTGTGAACCGGACTGCTATGTGTGTATTAGAATTCATGTCGAAATTGTCTTGTAACCATGCCATAGCAAAACTATTTGAATAAACCCCATAGTTTAACTTTATTTAAACAGAAAGGTGTGCTGGATAGAATTGATTGTGTCGTTATTTAAGTAATAATCATTTTATTGAAAATTGAGGTCTTTGTTCATTCTGCTTATTTTGGGTAAATTATCAAATTCAAACAAGTAAATTAATATTGCTGAGGAAGATGATAATGAAAATGCATTCGTCAAGGTCAACATTTAGTTTAAGAGTATAGGAATTTGATAGTCTGTAACTTCTTTAGTAAGCTATTCTTATAGATGAATCTTTCAACATCATCTATTATTGATTTACCATCGCGCCCTGTAGATGAATCTTTCAGCATCATTTGGCAGTCAACTCATCAAACAATCATGTATAAACACCCTTATAGGAGTAGCAACACCTGAATCTAGTCACTAAGTATGTCTAAGTGCAAAAGTCAAATTGAAAAACTGTAAAACTAAATTTACATGTTTATTCTTAGAAGTAAATTGCAGTAAAAGTGTAGGTTGAAAATTAGGCAGCATATAACATCGATCACACTTGTAAGCAAAATATAACATTGATGGCCAAAACAAAGAAGAAAACACCTGAAGAGCTCAATTGTTAACATATTTACATTTCCTCGTGAGTTCTCAGGTGCCTGAAAACTCCTAATTCCTTTTCCAACATATTCAGATTTAAATATAACATCAAAAAAAAAATTCACAAGCAATTTAAGTTGCCTCTCTGGAGCAGAGAAAGAAGCCGAAAAGATAGTTCACTTCTCTTAAAAGTGTTATATCCATAATGTCCCATTTAACCCTACATTATATATGGAAACATTACACCAATTCAATAAATTTCATAGCATTAAGTTCAACAGTTCCACCAGACTCAAACTCATATTTAATAATAATAATACATGCTTGTCTATGTTAATTTATATACACAATATTCAAATCTAAATAATTTGTAGGTTGTTGTTAAAATAACATTGTTAGATTTTAACTTAATAAATGTCTTTTTGGCAATATAATATTCTATGTTTTATAATGATAAATAATTTGATATTCATGTTTATATCACTATAAAAGTAACTAAGAGTTAAAATAATATATCAAATAATAATATTCAATGTTGCAGAGACATGTATGTAGTATAAACATTTATTTTCAGAATAAGAATATGAAGTTTTAGAGCACTATATTTCATTTATGAATATGAATTTAGCTTATGAACTGTAATCCTAACTAATTGAAAAACTAACATGTGGAGATTATGAGAAAACCTTAGAAAGATATGAAGAACAAGTTCATGACATTATTGTCCTTCTATGAGAAAAATCAATTGTAGATTATAAATGGTTTTTAATTTGTTAATGCTTCATTTGTGTGCAACAAACTATTAATTAGTATGCAATATCTTAAAATTAGTAGAGCAATTGTTTCTTATAATTGTTGGATAAAAAATAGCTACCAGCTACCTAAGTTATTTTATGCTTATTTGATATGGTCTTTAATGAACACAGGTGTTAACAAGAATATTTTACAGTGGTTTTTCACTTTAAGGGAGAGTTGTGTATGGATGGATATTTAGTGGATATTGTGGGGGTGAAGTTTGCTATTTTGATTGGTGTGATATCCATTCGGTTAGTCTTAGTTTATTTGATGAATGGTTGCAATTATTACATGCCGATGGATATGTGAGGTACTATTATAAACCTCCTACACATGTTTATAGGGGCTCATTGAGGCCTTTGGATATTGAAAGTGATCTAATTGGGATGTATCAATTTGTTGGCAAGAAAACTAAAATAGATGTATATGTAAATCATTTGTTTGAGGATATGTTAGTAGACTTGGAGGGAAATTGTACTCCTTATAGGAACTTGAAGGTTGATACTAAAATTGAAGGTGATGAACGGCCATTAGGGGATGATAATGCTAAAGTGAATGAAGGTGATGAACGAGCATTAGGGAATAATAATGCTGAAGTGTTTAATGATCCCAATTATAATATTACAGCTGATGATTATGACTTTGAAGAAGCTATAAATTCACAAAAAGATGACATTAAAAATGGTAGGTTAGTTGGCAATACAAGCAGCCAACATACAGCTAAAATCCATATAGGTGAGATTGAATCCAAAGATAAATTTGAATACTATAACTCTGAAAAATTGGATTCAGGAGT
The DNA here is from genome assembly GCA_037975025.1 of Excoecaria agallocha. Classification (NCBI taxonomy): domain Eukaryota; kingdom Viridiplantae; phylum Streptophyta; class Magnoliopsida; order Malpighiales; family Euphorbiaceae; genus Excoecaria; species Excoecaria agallocha. Next base: position 15,337,496 of record CM075806.1, on the reverse strand, counting down.
TAATAGTAATGAGGAAGATGTGGAGAGAGTTAAATATCCTGAATTTAACAAAGAGAAACATATGGATAAGCCAGTTTTACTTCATAGAATGAAGTTTCAAAATTTTGATCAATTCAAAAAAGCTTGCAGAAATTGGGGCATTAATAATAGATGGGATTTATGGTTTCCTACAAATGATCAGTTGAGGTGTATATGCAGGTGTAAGGATAAAAGCTGTAATTTCAGATTGTATGCTTCAAGGATTAGCAAGGATGATCCAACAGTTCAAATCAAGACATCCAATTTTTTGCACTCATACTCTAAGATATTCAAGAATAGAAATTACAAGCAAATATTATGATAGATTCAGGGCTGATCCAACTTGGAGTTTGAATGGCATTAGAAAATGTGTTAATGATGATTTGGGATATATAATTCCAAGAATGAAAGCATGGAGAGCAAAAGACAAGGCTTTGAAATGGATTTATGGTGATGAAAATTTACAGTATACTTTCTTATTGAGGTATAAAGCTAAACTTGAGGAGTCGAACCCTGGCACTACTATTGTCTTGTGGAGGGAACATAGCAAATTTAGAGGTTTTTATGTTTGTTTGGGTCCATTAAAAAAGGCATTCAAAGCTGGATGTAAGCCAATTATCAGTATTGATGCATGTTGGCTTAAGGGCACATTTGGAGGCAATTTATTGATAGCTGTTGGGATAGATCCAGATGATTGTATTTTCTCAATAACTTATGCTGTCATAAATGATGTTGAATCAACAGAGACATGGAGTTGGTTTTTATGCATACTTTCTTCTGACTTGGAAATTGCATACAGTGGCAAAATTACTTAGATGTTTGACCGACAAAAGGTACATTATTCCTCATATTTTATTTACTAACTATTGTTAGTTTGAACCCACTGCTAATGTTATTGTTAAATGCTGCAGGGACTAATCAATGCCGTCCAAGAGCTTTTCCCATATAGTGAACACAGAAATTGTGTCAGACATATGCATCAAAATTTCAGAGAAAAGTTCAAAGGAAAAGCATTGAAGGATAAGATATGGAATGTTGCTAGGGCCACCACTAAAGCACAATTTTAGAGGGCGATGACTTGTATCAAGAATGAGAATCTAGATGCTTTTAATTGGCTAGAGTACCCTGATAGGCCATATCATAACTGGACACGGTCATTGTTCAAGACACATATCAAGTGTGATATGCTATTGAACAATTTTTGTGAGTGCTTTAATAGGTAAGCAAATTCATTTTAATAATATATTTACATGTTTGGTATCATTATTATATTTGCAATGTTCATTGTTGCTTCAAGCATTAGTTAATCCACCATTTTGTATATGAAGGTATATATTAGAAGAGAGGGACATGCCTATTATTACAATGTTGGAAATGATCAAAACTAAGTTGATGAAAAGGTTGTACAAGAAGAGTGAATGGATAAAAAATTACAATGGTATAATCTGTCCAAAGATTGAAAAGAAGTTTAAGAAAGTTATAGAAGCTTCTGGGTACTATGAAGTTGACAAATCAGGTAGTGTAAAGGTGCAAGTAAATGGTCTGGGGGGGTCCTTATGTAGTTGATTTAGTTGATACTACTTGTACTTGTAGGAGATGGGATTTGACGAGGTTGCGATGTGCACATGCAACAACTGCTATCATTGCAAACAATGATGACCCACATGTTTATGTGAGTGGGTGATAATGGTGATTTATATAGTATTTTTAGTATGTTTTTAGGTGTTTAATTAGGTTAATTTTGTGTTAATTAGGTTAGATTTGAGTTTAATTAGTTAATTTTGTGTTTTTGGAGTTAATTGTAAATTTTGATATTTTTCAGGGTTAATTTGCAAGAAAAAGGACTTAAATGCAAAAAAGGCAAAGATTTGGGCCAAAACTACAAATATGAGAAATTTATGCGAGAAAGTGAGCGTCAAGTCCAGAAGGTTTTCACGTGGCCACGTAAAGGATTGAACTTGAGAATGCATGGCCACGTGAAAAGCAAGGAAGAAATTATGCATGGCCACGTGAGAAGAAAGAAGGAGGAGCAAGTAGGTAACACGTGACCACGTGTGACACAAGGTTAGTCTACACGTGACCACGTGTGAGGAAGGCTTAATAGGACACGTGACCACATGTAAAAATGTAATGGGAAAGGCGTGGCCACGTGCTGAAGACTCCTACTTCGCAAAAAATTTTCTCGAGCTTCTTGATTTAGCAAAGTTTGCTTCCTATTTGATTTTGGAGTTTGAGAAAGGATCCACGACATCTTTGGCGTATAAATAACAGTCTAAAATACAGGAGAAAGAGGAGGAAAAAATTCAATCTTAGAATTAAGCTTAGTTTATTTTACGTTGTTTTTCTGTTTTTATTTTTCTTTTCAACTTTGTTTTAGTTTTTAAATATGTTTAGGAAGTAGTTTTTCTTCTTTTGCTAATGGATTCTTGAAAACTTATATTTTCATTGTTATGACTTTATTTTGAGCTTAATTTCAATATCGATTGATTATTTCTTGGTTTTAAGCATATTCTTATCTTTGATTGTGTTAAGATTGATTGTTGGTTTATTGAATAAATAACTAAAAATTGGTTTTGACATAGTTAATGATTTGCATGTTATTGGTTTAACTCTTTAATATTTATGCATGATTATTATCCGAAATATGAGATAATTATGTGTTAATTTTATTGGTTAATACTAAGAGAGGAAGAACTAAGAATATGTGAAAGTTAAATCTTTTGAAAAAGGCTTTAATAGACATCTAGGAGGATTAATTCAGACCTTTATGTTAAGTGTTGAATTGTTATAAATAAGAGAATTTTAATGCTTGGAATAATAATCTTGAGTAATGTTATCTGGTTTTATTTATCTGAATTTTTCATAATCACTGATGTTCCTTTTAAATTTAAGTCATTACAATGAAAGTTAAGGTGGATAGTTTCTTTAGCAAGAGAATTTCAGTTATTACTTTGTTTTTAGTTCATGTTTTAGCTTTTGTTTTGTTTATTTGTTTATTTTAGTTAATTTTTGCTTTTAAATCAAAAACATTTGGGAAACAATCTCGGATTAATTTAATTCATACATAGATATTATTCTTAGCAATCAATGTTCCCTTGGGTAGGATATTTTGGGGTCTTAATCTATATTTTCCTGTATTACTAGCCGATCTAGTACACTTGCTAGCATCCGATCAGTGGGTACTATAGTGTTGATATATTCAAGCAAGTATACTCCCACTTTATTAACCCAACAAATCCTAAAGACTTTATGGCCTGAAGTAAGTGATGGAGGCGATGTAATTCCACCCAAATCTATCAAAAAGAAAAGAGGGAGAAAGCCTAAATGTAGGAGGAAATAGCCTGAGGAATTGGAGCAAATGAGAGAGAAAAAAGCAAAGCAAAAAAATGTGTTCACAGTTGAATCTAGTGGAACCCAAAAATTATCAAAAAAAGGAATCAGTAGTAGTAGGTGCAAGGTATGTGGTGAGATTGGACATAATGCTAGAAGACATGGTTCTCAACCTCAGAACTCATCACATGATCAAAATAAGCAACCTTAATGCACTGTTAGTACTCAGGTAATAACGTTAAAATGTTTGTTATATCATCAATTTTTTTGTTTGACTTCAGCTGGTGCATCTTGTTATAACCAACCTAATTGCTTACATTTGTTGTGGAAAATTGAGACTCAACCAACACAGTCAAGTTTTGTTTTAAATGCATCCAATGAACCCTTGAGGAAGAGGAAATTGAAAGCAATTAAACCCAAGAAAATGAAGAAGGCCAGGATTGTTCCATCAAGGTACAAAGGACAGAGTTCAACTCATCAATAGACTTTTGTACATAAAGACACTCCAACATGAAGAATCAAATTTCATGATGCTTTGCTGTCCTTGGAATTTTTTTTTATTTGTTTGACTTCAGTTGCTGTAAATGTGTTGCACAGCTATTTTTATGGATATGAGCTATTGCTTTTTTAGATGCATTTTGTGTTAAAAATTCAGAAGTTCAATGATGTAGCTATTGCTTTTTGAGATGCTCCGAAATTATGCAGCTATGTTTAGAATTGCACTGCAAATGGTGTACATTTAACATTCTCTTCAATGAACTACTTCTATTTACCATTTGATGTTTTTTCTGTATGTTATTTGATATTACCCGATGACAATTTTTTTGGTATAACAAATACCTGATCACACAAGCCAAGAAAAATCCATACAATAAGTAGCCATATTGCTCCAAGTCAAATTTCTGAATTAACCTAAGTGCTAAGGTTAAATATAATAATCATAAGAATTTCTATTGTTCTAGTATTACATGAAAATTATAACAACAAAAAAAATACAATAATAGCTACAATGCTCCAGCAAATACAAAAGCTTATACTGCACTTCCCATGTCCCCTCCCTTTCTTTGTAGCCAACTCCCTCTCCCATCCTCTCTCATTTTTCGTAGCCAACTCATTCTCCAAATGTGCAATTTTTCTTAGCAATCTGTTTATAACGTGATTTGCCCTATTTGAAAATGGAGCATCGTACCATTTAAAAAAACCACATCCTCCATTTTCCTACAACAGATAATACCCATATAAATTACATAAAATAAAAAATCTCGTTTAAATCTCAATTATAAATCTTACCCAAGTCAGATAACAAGTGAAAAACCTTCTCATTGGATTATCTACAGTCTTGGAAGTTTTCATTACGGTTTGAACTTGGCAACCACAGTACGGTGTAATAGGACCCTTTCCTTCAATGTCACTATAATATGAATTAATTTCAGATGAAGAAGAATGAGTAGCCATGATATAAGAAGAGAGGATGAAGAAGATAAGCTGATGAACTAGAGTTGAGCTCTTCAGATAGCGACTGAGCGAGTTTGAATAACAGTAGAGAAAGAGGGGTTTCTTAGATTTGCGATAAAGTTGGGGAGAGTGGGTGACAGAGATGCGGAGATTCGGCGACAGCTCGACAGCTTTGTTAGATTTCAACTAGAGATGGGAGAGTAGACATCGACAGAAGGGGGTGAGGATGCAGATTGGGTGAGGATAGAGAGGGGGTCGGGATGGATTAAAAGGTAATTTTTTTTTAATTTTGTGCCATTTAAGCATTGACTAGACAAATGATGTGTCACTTTTTGCTGACATGGACTCATATTACGCGTATATTACACGCTTCGGTGGTCTGATTTTCATTATTTCGGTTTAAGTGACTTTTTCATAATAAAATAAAACTCCAATGATTTTTCCAATACAAATCGAAGCTAAGTGATCATATCATTATAACTTCAAAACTTTAGTGACCACCTATGTAATTAGCCCATTCTTTGAGATAGAACTATTAAATGGGTCAGGTAGAATGAAATTAGTGAGAATTTTCAAATAAGTTTTGAATTAGGTTACTTCAGTTTCAAGAAGTTAGGCGGGTCATGGATGAAACACATGCTTCATAAAAAAATTTAATTATTAAGTTAAATTTTAATTTCATATTATTTCAACCACTTTTAATAATTTGTAATAACGTCTAAAAAATGACTTATTTAAAAAAAATAAAAATATATTATTCTTAAAAGAACATTACATGCATTTAAAAAAAAATAAATTAGAGTAGCGCTTTATATTAGGGACTTCTTTCTATAAATAGTGTATTTGATAAAATTATTTGGGATATTGGTGCACTAGATTTATTCTACTTTATTTAAGTCTCAAGTATTATTCTATTCTTTTATTCAAATTTAAATTTTAAGCTAGTAATTTTCAAATTTTATTTTTTAGTACATGGTAAATAAAATATCACTAAGAATGGATCCGCACACTCAGAAAGGCAAATCAATAAATGTCTATTAAATTGGGCTTTTAAGCCTAATTTTCATGGGTGTAAATACATTCATTTCAGTAGCATACTAATTCAATAATGTATTATGCTTATAAACTAAAAAGAGAAGATGTAAAAACTGTGGCACAAATGTTTTTTTTAATATTTGGAAAGTTTGAGCGAATTTAGAGGATGAAGCTTAATAACTTAATCCATTTTGAAATTAATTTCATCAGAATTTTACTATCAAAGGTGAAATTCTACCTAACAATGTCCTTTACTTGCAATTATTTTTGTGACTTGATTGAATGACCCAATTAACTCTACTGGACAAGAGCCGCAAAGTTAAAAACGAATCTATATATTTTTTTATATTTAATATATGTTTGCCCAATTTGGGTTAATGGCAAAATTGCATTGAGTATATTGTACGGGTAAAATTGATCTAAATTCATTGGTCGACCCAAATTCATATAAAAAAATTTAATTCAAACTCAATCCAATTTAAATAAATACACACTAGGTCAACTAAAAACTGATCCATTTTATTTTTCAACCCAACCCAACTCAATACCCATTGGATCAACTCAAAATTTATCCTTCTCACTTCTCAATCCATTAACCTAATGGATGTTTAAAAAAAAAGAATGTTTTTTTTATTGAAATAACTTTATAAGCAATGTGATATACCATTTCTAATGCTGCAAAGGGTTTTGCAATTTCTTAATGAAGATGAAGCTAGAATCATTGGAATCTATGGGATTGTAGGCGTAGGGAAGATTACACTCTTGAAAATTATTAACAATGAATTTCTTACCAAATCTCACCATTATGATGTGGTGATTTGGGTTGTTGTGTCAAAAGATTTTGTTGCTGATAAGATTCAACAGGTAGCGGTTGTTGTCGGCTGCTGATTGTTGGCTTGCTGCGGCTGGGACTTGTGTAGGACAAAGAATGAAGCAATTAGGGGTTTTAGGAACTGTAAGAGAAACAAAGCTTATTGGTTTACTTGTTCTAACTCAAAGAGCATGACGAAAACTACACCGTTTTGCTTCCCTTTGTTCATCATTTTTTTAATTATTTTATTCTTTGTTATAGGATCATAAGATAAGCCACCATTCATCCATTTTGATTTGTTTTTTTATTTTTATAATCATTAAATCATATTTAAGAAAATGGATGGTTAATGGCTTATTCTTGTTGGGTTTTATAATAATTTATATTAAATTCATGGATCGATCCAAATCAACTCAACCCATTAATGACCTATATTTTTTGATCAATTAATGATCCAATCCATTAATGATTCATTCATTAATGATCCAACTCAAACCTGCCCAACCTGCTCATTTGCCACCGCTAGTACTACTCATAAGTATCTTGTGCAAATTATAATAACAACTATTTTTTTACATTAATTTTCGTGTTTCAATTAATTAAAATATATAATTAATATTTTGAAATTAAATAATTTTATAATTAAACATTAATTTTCATACTTCAATAAATTAAAATATATAATTAATTTTTTTTTAAAATTAAATCATTTTATAATTTAATTTTAATTAATAGAATTTTTGTATCCAATTATTTCTATTTTCTGGATTTTTTTATGATCAAATGTATGTCTTGTTTATAAATAAAAAAAAAATTATTTATTGTTGTATTATTTTTTGAAACTATAAATTATTGATTAAACACATAAAATTCTATATCACGATAATATTATTTTTGTAGTCGATATGTACAATTGTTACTTATTAATTACTAAATCTAATATATTTTATAAACTGCATGCAGTTTTGATCGTTACCTCCCATTGGTTTTTTATGACATTTGAAAGGTTTTTTTATATAGAATTATAAAGGAATTCTTAATTAAATAAATGTTAAGAAGAATATAGCAAACCCACATTGGACATTAGATTTTTTACTTTCACATTTTTTATTGTTGTAATATATAACTTATATTAAATATAAAATAAATAAGGTGGGCTAAAGGAATTGAACCTGTGACCACCCAAGGATGGAATGCAAAATCCCAACGTCGAACCAAACCGGCCATGTTTAAACGTGTACTTATAAAGTATAAAATGACCATTTTACCAGCAGTTAGCTGTAGAAATAAACTCATCCCACGTTTTTCATGTCTATTTATTTGCCTCCGCCTTGATATACGTGACCCTTGTAAATTTCGCAGGTATTGATTGCGAAAATAAATTAACTCTATAAAAAGGAGAAAGAAAACAACATATAAATATAGTGAAATCTGAAAATCAAACCTACCTGGGGAAAAAGATCAAAGCTACCCAAATCTAAGAATTTCCTCCAATTCGTTCCAAGAATCAAACCTAGCTTTTGGAGTAATTTTGTAAGGAAGCAAATAGAACACAAATAATTAACAGAGCCAATACAGAGCCATCGATTACAACCTCAACACTGCTACCTAGCTGAATAGTTACTAATAGTAAGATTACACTGAGAAGAAGAAAGAAAAGCAAGCAAACCTAAATATTTTCTCTGTGAATAGCCTTTCTTTCATTCGAAATTGACTCCAAAAGCTCAAAAAGTGAGCATAAATAGAGGAAATCACCAACCGAATCAAGTTACATCATTTCAAAATTTCTGTTTCGATTGCAGCAATCCAACTGTTGAGACAAATCAGGAGAAATCAAAATTAGATTTTGTTGTAAGAAGAAAACAGGTGAAGAAGAAAAAAAGATGAAGCACGAGCTGGGATTCGAAGAGAGAAGGAGATGAGATACGAAGAGCGTCTTTCCCGCAAAATAAGGCATGTTTTCCATGGAAAACAAAAATTTTGGAGAACATAAAAAAATAGTTCTCCAAATCCTTTTATATTTTAGAAAAATAGAAAATTTGTTTTCTGTTTTCAATTTGGGAAAATTACATTAAGAACAACAGTTTCTATTTTTTATTTTTTATAGAAAAATTTTTTAGAAAACAGGTCCTGTTTTCTACAAGTAAACAGGGCCTATATTTTTCCAAATAGCTTTCAAAACACACAAATATCCCAAATAATTTTACTAAATGCACTATTTATTAAAAAAATCCTTTTATATTAACTAAGAAGTTTAAGGAAGGAAACATAAGCAATCTAGATTCGCTCACAAATTTTAGGTATTTGAATTTAGTTAAAATTAAATTTGAATTAATTGATCCAATTTTTGATTTACATTTTGATTTTTAATTGAAATTTAATTTTAACCTGAATAATTGATTTTTTAATTAAATTCAATTTTTTTTTCAAATAATTAATTATAAATTAAAATTGAATCAATTGAATTTTAATTTATTTAAAGGTTCAATTGAATTCAACAAAAATTGAATTAGCCATGATTATATTTTCCAATTTTTAGTTAAAAATAATTTCAATTTTGATAAATAATATTTTAAGTGTAATTTAATTTCAATTTAAATCAAATTGAATTTAATAATAATCCAATTAAAATTTAAATTTAAATCTTGGTGAGATCATTTATATGAAAAAAGATTTGATAAATGGAAATAATTTGGGTATAACTATTTTAAATGATTATTGTACACCCTTGCTTATTTTAACTTTAAATTTTTAACTTTTTCTCCAAATCATTTTCATCCAAAATAATTTTTCACACACGACTATATTTCTCCAAATTATTTGCCTCCAACTATTTTCCTCTATTGATTTCCCTCCTTACCATCATAAAATATTAAATTCATCTTTTGGACCAAAAACATCATATAAATATGCAGTTAAACCCTTTAATTTAACTCTATGACTCTTAATGATAATGCTCACTTTTTTATGCTAAAGCCTGGCCCAATGGATGCAGGCCCAAATCGAATTAAAGCCTATCAGCCCATGATCATCTGAATTGATACTTATCGACACAACTTGACCAGATTTGATGTTCGATCGATATTTGTCATTTTACCTGTCACATCACACGGCCCTGACTCTGTAAAATGTCACCTCAGATGTCTGAATCTGCCAATCACAAATACCTAATATCTCACACTTGAGTACTTTAGTTCTATAGGCCTCAACTACCTAAGGAATATAAATACAAAGAGAAACTTGAGAGGCAAGGTATGGTCCGTAATACTCTTCTTTTTCCTCGATTTTCTTCAGACGTCCCTCCTAACTTAAGCTTTGGAGTGTTAATCCCTGCGTACTAGGGGTTAGTCCTTTCTTCTTATCTTACAAATCAGATTGTTGAGCTTGGCATATCAAATCAACCAATTTTTAATCCATCTTCTCTTCCCTTGAGTTCTAATATTTCAGGATTCATCACTTAATATCATCATAATTTTACCATTCAATATTAAACTCCATATTTATTAATCAAATAATTAATACAAAAATATATAATATTTCAAATGCGAAAAAAGGAACTTTCAATTAATTTTTTTCAAATTCAGATTTGTCCAATTCTTGTTGATAATACATCATATTTTCACACTAAAAGCCTTAGATTCATGGGGCCATAAAATAAAGCCCAACCTAAGGAAGCTAAAGGCTCAAAACCCAGCATCTAAGATGACATCGTCCTTTAACTACTAGTATGGACACATGATTATTAATGAAAAAACACTACTATAAATAACCCTTGGCATTCAACGATAAACTCTCTTAGAACTTTTGAGACATTCTCTCTTTACAATTTATCTCTTTAAAAACTTCCAGAACTTAATATTTAAAGTTTGTTATCTCAAGTCTTGATTTGACTCATTGACTTGGATCCATCAGACTAATCAAACTCCTCTCATCTTAGTTACTTTTCTTTCTGACGTTTTATAATCTATCACTTGTATTTGTTTCTTAAACCTAGCCCCTGCGGCCCCTGACTTAGTTTAAACACCTAACTAGACCAGACCCCTTGGCCTGGTCTGTGCCTTACACTACCCACCCCTTTGACTAGGCCCAAGTCCTACCCCGCCCCTAAACCAGTAGACTACCCAAACCATCCTGTCCCTAACCCAGCTCAAGCCCCTTAGATTGACCGAACCAGGCCACCTAGCTTGGCCTAATCCCTATCACACCCTTTGGCCCAAGCCCCGTCCCTGCTAGCTAGGACCAAGCCTCCTAGACTCCCTTAGCCTAACCTGACCCAAGCCTTATCTTACCCACTCAACCCTTAACCTTGCTCGAGACCCCATAGTGCTCACCCAGCCTATTACCTTTAGTCGAACTGATCTGCACCTGAGCCCTATCCTACCCTGCCCAAACCAAGTTGGATTACCCCTAGGACCCGCCTTACCCTTAGCCCCTTACCCGACCTGACCCTGACCATGGCCCGAGCCCTACCCTACCCCCTAGTTTGGCCTGGGCCCTACCATACAATGAAAAACTCTCAAATTTGTAATTAAAATTTGAATATGGCTGTTTTTTGTGCTTAAAATAAATATAAAGATTCACAAAAGTTTCAAAGCCAATAACTTTTGCATATGCATCCCAAGAACAACTTTAATTAATTGGCCTTAGATTATGGTCAATTCAAAAGAAAAGAAAAGAGAAAACATCCTTATCATCTAATATGCATACAATTCTTTTTGTGTTTGGATTTATGTTTATATATCTATATATCTATATATATATATATATATATGAAATTATGAGTTATATAAATAATTAAATCTTCTGCTACCATGTGATAATCTCATTGTGTTCATTACAAAAAGAAAAGGTTTTGCTATATTTTTTTTAAAATGAAAAAAGAGAGCTTCTTAAATTGAAAAATGCTACAAACATTGAAAATAACGCAGGACATTCTGAATTAAAATACAAATTAAATGATATATTTCTTGCAACGCCCCCGAATCCGCCGCTTGTTGATATTGTCCTCTTTGGGGTCCCATGTCCCACACATATGCTTTTAAGAGTGTGCCGGGCTACCACTAACCCCTTAAGGTTTTGTTTTTCTCAACGGAAAAGGCCTCAATAAGGGAGAGGTATCCATAGGCTTATAAAGCCCACTTCGTTCTCCTCTCCAACTGATGTGGGATCTCACAATCCACCCCCCTTAGGGCCCAACATCCTCGCTGGCACACCGATTCGGCACCGGCTCTGATACCAATTGTAACGCCCCCGGATCCACCGCTTGTCGATATTGTCCTCTTTGGGGTCCCATGTCCCACACGTCTGCTTTTAAGAGCGTGCCGGGCTACCACTAACCCCTCAAGGTTTTGTTTTTCTCAACGAAAAATACCTCAACAAGGGAGAGGTATCCATAGGCTTATAAAGCCCACTTCGTTCTCCTCTCCAACCGATGTGGGATCTCACATTTCTTTTCTTGATTATACTTTGTGATAAATCTAAACGAGGCTAAATAAACTCAATGCACACCTTTCACTAAAGTATTTATACTTTTGTAGTTCTTCATAATGTTCATCCTTTTCTGCACATTCTAAGACAATCATTTCTGCAATACATTGAATTACACATATTTTAGAACAATTTGGAAGCATTTTCCATTACTTTTGAAAGAATTCAACTTGTGATTGCTGTAATTAGCTCTTAAAGAGTGGGAAAGCAACGAAAGAAAGAGAAGCATGGAAAGAAAGTTTAGAGAGAAAGAAAATAAATATAAGAGAGGGAGATTTTGGTTGGAAGAAGAGAAGAGACAGAGAAGGAAAAGAAAACAAAAAAAGGAGAAAATTTATAATGGTTGATAACTTAAGCAAAATTTAAATTTTTGCAATGGTCATTTTCAAAAGATTTTCTCTTTTGGGTAATTCAAAATTGAGGAGCAATTTAAGATGTAAGTTCATTTTAAAACTTCCTTTAATGTTTTTGATTCTTCATTTATCCATATCACTTCACTTTTTAATCTCTTCTTTTTTTTAATTAGTACGTTTTATTTTTCTGTAATTTCTTCGATAAGCAAGGCATTAGCTTTTTAATTCCATTGCATAAAAAATTTCCTCTTCAATTTCTCTATAAATAGTGGAATTCTGATTTGTAGTAGTTGATGAGTTCTTATTTTTCTTTTTGATTTCATATATCTGTGTTCAACTACTTAATAAACTAAGAGAGTTGGATTTAACTGCAAAGGGATATAGTTACACTCCAAAAATGGAATGCAATGCCTTTTCTTTAACCAAGCTCTCTAGAACTATTATCATTTCATCTTCTCCTTCTTTCTCTATTCAAAAGTTGATTCTTCTTGCCTACATCACACTTTCTTTTTCTTTTAATTTTTCTTGGGGTTATAGTTTTGAATTAAAGGAACACAGATTTTATAGCTATTTCTGTGTGGGTCCTTCAAGCATTTGTACCTTAGATAAGGCATCCATTTCATTGTTTAAAATTTCAATTTTAGATATTAGTTGTTCATTTTCTTCCATTTGCGGAATACTAGGGTTTTTCAAACAGTGTGACTTTAGGTTAAGACTACTTATTCTAGTTTTTTTAGTGAAGTCAATTTTCTTTGTTTTTTTTTTCTTGTTAAATACAACTCTTGGCATATTTTTTCTTCTCTGAATTTCTAATAATATTTTACACATGTAAATGTTTATCCCATTATTTTTTGTTCATGTCAAAATTTGATTTTCCTTTTAGCACTATTGTTTATCTATGTTGTATCTGCATTTAGTGGAAGTGGCCCTCTATATTGTAACATTTGATCAATCCAACCCATTAACGTTATTGTTGAGTTTTCTTTTTGGAATTTTCTCTGGGATCAAGATCATATTGTCTACAAGCAAACATAAAGTAATATCTACTATATAATTCTTGACATAAAGTGCATTTTCCATATTAATATGTTTTCGATTAAAATTGCAATTGATACATGGAAGCCTAAATTTTGATTCTATGGTTGGGTTTAAGTTCTGATGATAACCAAGGGTTGCACTTTCTTAATCTTTACTTTTATAGTCAAATTATGCCTTTCTACTGTTGGGTAGGGCAAGACATGCTGAAGAATATTGTGCATGTATGACATATACAGAGAATGCAATGATGGGAAAGTTCTAAATTGCCCTATGGTTCCCCATCTGTGAAGGTATGTTGTTCCCACTTAAAGTTAGAATTACATCTTTCATGATGATGCACTGCTAAGCTCTGTACATTTAAATCATATACCTCAACAACCTGATGAACTCTTTTCAGTCAAGATTCAGAGCTTGTGCCCGACTTTAACATAAATTGTTTATTGTACGGAGGCTCAATTTTATACATTATGGGCACATGTTCAACAAGTAAGATCTCTGTCTTAACATGCACACACATTTTCTGGCTGAGTTACTATGAATCGTTGAGGTTGAAATATTACACATAGTACTCATATTTCCTTAGAAACGGAGATCTTTTTGTTTATTAATGATTAAGAAACTAAGCTAGTATAGGTTTGCATTTGGTATCGTTTTTTAATTCATTGCTTATTATTAAATGGTGGGTTATATATTATATAAGGTTGATATGTTTCATCTTATGGTTTGTGTTAACTTTGATGGATCTTGTTGCCTTCTTACTAAACCTACAATGCAAATCATTAGTGGCGAAGCCACATGGTAAAGAAGGGGGGCAATTATTTTTGAATTTTTTTATTATATATATATATATATATATATATATATATATATATATATATATATATATATATATATATATATATATTAAGTAGATAATTTTGCATGATTTATATTTTTCCCCCTTTTGATTGTATATATTTTTAAGCATGATTATTTTTGCCCCTTATTCATAAATCCTGGTTTCCCCATTGCAAATCATGTTTTTCTTTTACCATTTTTGTTATTTCTCTTTATATGTATCTTTCCATTGCTAAGCGCCCTTCATCAAGGGTAGGGCACATTATGGAATTAGGATTTTAGGAATTTTGTGAGTTCTTGGGTGTATCTGTCTAGAAGGAGTGCTCAAGAATTTTTGGGATTAATTATTTATCTTGTAATGCATGGGATGAAATTGTTCTTTGGGATTTATTATGACATAAGAAGCTTGTTGGTTCTTTGATTGTCTATCATTTACATCAAATGGAATAGGAAAATTTTCACATGAAGTTTATCTTCTTTCGTTCCCCACACAATTTTTTGAACATTATTCTCTTTTTTCCCCTTATTCTCTTCAGTAGATTAATCTTCAAGTATCAAAAATAAAACAAAATGCATCTTAAATTTCATTTTATAATTTAATAATGTATTATAATGCATGTTGCAGGTAATTCCTTTCCTTGTGGGTTGTCTGGCATGCTTGGTGAACTTTTTAAATATGTTCTATGAGATATCTCACTCTTCTAATCAAAGTCTTTTCATAAATGTGACTTCGACTTCCAAGGTGAGTCGTGTTTATCAAAAATCTTAAGAAATTATTCTGATAATTTGCTATTCAATTTCTCCTTGCTTTTATAGGATTGTTTTTCTTTATTCTGGTGATGCTAGCTTTACTGGACTTGTTGGTTGGTTCGAGATTTTTGGTTTACTGTTTATGCCTTTCTTTATAGGACTATAGTTGAGCAACTTAGTGAGGTCTTATTAATCATTTGTATTTTAATCTTACCTAAAGGCCTAAGGGAATTTTAATTATTCTATTTAGATGTTATGGCAAAGTTCACTCTAGCAATGATGTTATGTGTCTTAGTTATAACATCCTAAAATCTTATCATTATGGTAATTATGCTTGGGAATCTGTTGTATTCTAGTCAGGTAATTGGCTATAGCATTTTTCACCTATTAGTAACTCATAGACATGCCCTTATTTGGTGTTCTATAAATACAATGTACATTGTTTTTTCCATTAAAAATGAGAATATGATCAGTAGTTTGTGGTTAATAAGTTGATCAGTAAACTGTGATGCTATCCCCTATTTGAGAGTGGCATCAATAGTATGATGATTAGGTGACTTGTTAAAAAGAAAACAACACATCCGTATTATCCTACAATAGGCTTGTAGAGATATTTTTTAGGCTTATGTTGATAGAAGTTTGCTATGTTACATTTTTGAGTATGTCATTACACATGACCATGTACGGGCTCTCTCTTTCACATGGTATGTTATAGTAAAATTGATTTAAATTTTATATTTAAATAATTTTCTCATTAGCAGTTCAACCATGCTTTAACCACAGTTTAGACTCTAGCCTTTGACCCATTGCCATTAGTTTTTTTACCAAATTAGGTGTAAAATCCTTGAGATTTATTGAGGATTTATATTTCCTTATTAGTATCAGTATTGCATGTTTTTCAACTTACAAATTCCCTTTGATACATCAAATTCTACCCAAACAAAATTCTTAATCGAATGACGATTAACATTGAGTAATATCTTATTGATTTAAGTCGCTTTTAGCATTTAGTTGTAAGGTATATAGGTTACTATATGTTACATCGTGTAAGAATGAGGAGATGAAAATAAGAAGTGTGACTACTTACTACTGTGTAATAGAAATTACTTTGGTAAAATTGACTTAACTTTTCCACTTCTCTTTAGTTTCCAATTCTAAGCAAACAATATTGGGGTTTACTCTAAATGGTTGTGATTTTATGTTTTTTTCCCTCTCATTGTCAAATAAAAACAAAATACATTTTAATTCCTGCTAAATGTCTCAAATTGAGTAGCGTAAAATTACCACTTGACAAAAAGTTTTTTTAACTTAACTAAAATACCCCTAAGCCATTTAGCCAAGCATTGAATGGAAGATAACTTTTGTTCTTGGGCTTATCATCTCTTTTTTGTACTTAACAACAAAAATTTTTAGTGTGGATAAAATTACTCACCTATTAGACATTAGTTGGTTGAAATTAAAAAGCAAACTATAGTAGACTTATGAAACCTAAATGCTCAAAATACCAATTGAAATCTACATATTTTATCTATTGAATTATTATAGCTGAACAAAACAATACTATATATATATATATATATATAATGCATTTCCCTTAATTAATCATTTGAAATTTTTGTTAAAATCATTTGAAACCTAAAATGTTGCTAAATTATTTGGGTACCATATCACTAAAAAATATAACCCAATATTGGAATCAAATATTTTAATTTTTATAATCATATATGTCACATGTCCAACATGCTTGATATAGGCTAAGCATGTGTGCTAATAATATCTCACACATAGATAGTTGATAAATGAATAGCTATCCTATAATGAACAACTATTGGCATTTATAATAGGATAAGATATGGTTGTGAATTTGTCTCACCTAGCCATCCAATAGAGATACATATTACCACTATGCATGAGGCTTCCTTTAAGATACGTACCTTACTGTTCTATATATAGCAATGCTAAGTAATCACTAGGTTTTAGTTAGTTTTCACATCTAAAAAAAGAGGTGTCATTTTGAATGTATGAGGGTGGAAAACTTGTATTAAAAGCAAGTCCTCTTATTTTTATACCTCTACCTTTAAATTTATTGTCTAGGTAGGTTTAAAAACTCCATACTCTTCCAATTTCCATGGTCGAACTTGTTGCATCATTATCTAATGGAAATGGTAATCTATTTGTTGAGCTATTTGGCATGGATGAAGAAGATTGTTAAACGGAAGTAGTGATTTAGATAGGGAAGATTTATCATTAGATAGCCAAAATGAAAATCAGAATTAATTTAATTACCCTATTGAGCAAGGTCCTATTCTAGGGATGTGTTTTTTTTTCAAATATAGATAATTTATTTAGATTTTACCAAGAGCATTCAAGGCTAAATGGGTTTAGCATTATTAAAAAAATTGTCTATAAAGAGTCATGGAGATCGGTAGAAATATATAACCCTTAGTTGTGATAAGGGAAGAAAATGTCAAGCTCAGCACACATCTAAAAAGTTGAATTGCCCCACAAAGGTCAATGCAATTTTAAGGGATAATGAAATTTGAGAGGTTTCATTGATTTTTTCAACACACAATCATGTATTGCTTCCAAATATGTCAAGGTTGATGAGTGGCCATAGGTTTGTCTAGAATAACACCAAAAAGAGGCTTAATATGCATGATTTTGCTGGAATAATGCAATCAAAAAGTATTAGACTAGTTCAATATGAAGCTAGCTGCCTATATAAACTGAGCTACATAATAAAGGATCATTGCAACTACGTTGATCATACAAGGAGGTTACTATGCGGTGAAGGTGATGCGGTATGTACGAAAAAATTGTTTGCCATAATGCAAACTAATGATCCATAATTTTTTTTATTTAATAGACTTGGATGAAGAATTTTGGTTGGCCAATGTCTTATGGGTGCATCCTAGGTGCAAAGCAGCATACAGGGATTTTCATGATATCATTAGCTTTGACACTACATATTTGGTGAACCGAAATAAGCTGCCCTTTATAACTATAATGGGTATTAACTACCACGGCCAATTAATTCTATTTGGTTGCGTTTTGCTTACCCACAAGGATGTAGAAAGATTCAAGTGGTTGTTTAAGACATGGCTATTGGCCATTGGTGACATTTATCCCAAATGCATATTGCCTGATCAATGTGAAAGCATTAGAAAGGCAATTAGAGAAGTTATGCCAAATACTAGACACAAATTTTGTCTATGGCATATCCCTTCCAAAATGCCTGAGAAGTTTACAAACATTGCGGACTTTAAGAATGCTTGGGATGACTTGAAAGGACTTTTTTATGATAGCTTAACAACTAAAATTTGTGAGAAAAATTGGAAAGCTTTCATAAAAAAATACAACAAAAAAGGTAACCAATGGTTGATGAAGTTGTATGAGGAGAGGGAGTTTTAGGTACCCTTGTATCTCAATGATTCATTTTGGGCAAATATGTATCTCAATAATCATAATCTTTTCATTAAATATATGGCATTTTTGAATCCTGATTTTGTTTGCTTGTTTAACACATTGCATTGGTGGTTTGAAGGTATGTTGTCTACACAAAGAAGTGAGAGTATGCATGCATACTTCGATGGGTTCATTCAACCTATAAGCACCCTTAAATAATTTGTCAAGCAGTATGAGTTAGCTATTCGGGATAAGGCAGAGAAGGAGCATTAGGCTAAGTTTAAGACTAAGAATATCGTCGCTAAGTGCCAATTCGACAAAGCAATTCCAACAAGCCTTCATGCACACCATGTTTCACAAAGTTCAATATCAAATTAAGCAAATGGTATACTGCCACATTATTAAGACTCCAGATCAGATGAGGCATAATCAAAATGATATTTTTCAACCAAAAATTTTCAAAATCCAAGAGAGATGCCTCATCAATAACTGGTATGATAAGGAGTTTATTTATGAGGTTGAATACATTAGATATGGACAACACTTCTCATGCATATACAAGAGGTTGAATACATTACAAAGGCATCAACCATATAAATGGAAAAAATCTATTTTCAAGATAGGGAAATGACATCTGAAGGCAACATACCGGTATTTTCTCAAGTGGTTGGTACCCCCAAATTTCAAAACAACATCAGAAGTTTAAGGAGCTTAAGAAAATATTCTATGATGCGACATATTATGCATTGTAGCAGAACAACTTTATTGTTTTCTAAAATTGCCTTAAGTAGTTGAGAGAGGAAATTTTTGGAGTAGAGGAGGATCTAAAAATAACTCTCGAGTCTAACTCAAATCCTAATGAGGGGGGTGTTAACAACGCCAACACTAATAATGGTAGCAAGATACCTATGTTGGACCCTTCAATAGCAAAAAAATTAGGGCAGCCAAGGACTAATAAACTAAGATCTCATCGTAAAAATAACCAACGACCAAGGGCTGTAAGAAACCCCCCTCAACGAAACCAACCTAGTGGGCATAATAGAAACACCATTGCATCACCGATCCCTTAAGTACCTTCTAACACGCCTTCTCAAATGTAGTTCACACCCACTTTTAATTCAAGACATACATATAATGAAACAGAAGATGTAAACTACCATAACTGATTAAGTCTATGATGACATCGTTAAGGGGGTTAATTTCACCCACGGTTACTCAACTTTAGTTAAATCACCCAAAAGTAACGGAATTATTTTTTGTAACATAAATGTCACTGAACTTATACATATTTGCATAAAAGTCACGATCACCGGATTTCGGCGATGACCCTTGCCGGATTGATGACATGGCGCGCCACGTCATATGCCTAGACACACGTGGCACGTTCCACGTTTGAGTTAATTTCAGATACGGTCATTGAACTTACAATTTATCACCCAAAAGTAACTGACTTATTTTTCATGATTTAAATGTCACTGAACTTGTCATCTTTTTTTCAAAATAGTCATTTTGATCGGACATACATGGAGATAGGGGTGAGCAAATTTCGCTTCAAACCGAAAAATCGAACCAAATCTGATTTTTTAATTTGTTTTGATTTTTAATTTTTTGTTTTGGTTTTGAATTTTGAAAATTTTTGGTTTTTGGTTCGGTTTTTGAAGGAAAAACAGCAGAAAAACCAAACCGAACCAAAATTGTATATAATTATATAATTTTTTGAATTTTTTAATTGAATAATTATTTTGTACATGTAAATTATCTTATTTTGAGTTGTAAATTATATATCAATTATTAATATCTATTTTTTATGTGATAATTTGAAATTTTGACTATTAAATTAAAAATCGATTAAATGAAAAAATTTGTTTAACGATTTTGTTGTATTATTTATTATATATTTTGGGATTTTATTTTTAATTTGAACTTTTATTTTGTACAATTTAGATATTTTTACTTTAGTATAATATGTTTTATAATTTTGTATAATTTTTAGACACAATTTTTTAATTTTTTTAAAATAGTTTTAATTTTAAGTTTTTCGGTTAACCGAACCAAACCGACCAAAAATTTTGGTTCGATTTGAATTTGGTTATTTTATAAATTCGGTCCATCAGCTATGAGACATTAGCTATGGACGTTATTAGCTATGGACACACATAAATTGCTGATGTGTCAAATATAACACATTAGCTGATGACAATAATTTGGTTACAGACGTGTCAAATATGAAATATTAGCTTATGATGTGATAATAAATCAATCATCATGAGTATCCGGTCAAGATAACTTTTTTGAAAAAAGATGACAAGTTCAGTGACATTTAAATCATGAAAAATAAGTCAGTTACTTTTGGGTGATAAATTGTAAGTTCAGTGACCGTAGATGAAATTGATCCAAACGTGAAACGTGCCACGTGTGTCCAGGCATATGACGTGGCGCGCCGTGTCATCAATCTGGCAAGGGTCATCGTCGAAATCCGGTGATCGTGACTTTTATGCAAATATGTATAAGTTCAGTGACATTTATGTCACAAAAAATAATTCCATTACTTTTGGGTGATTTGACTAAAGTTGAGTGACCGTGGATGAAATTGATCCATCGTTAAGGCTTGTATATCTGATAGTTTTAGTTTTGTTTTTGATGATTATAGAAGGTTTGTTATTTTAACCATAGTTTCTTTTATTCTTATAACTATAGTTAGTCTATTATTTACTTTGTTAAAAGTAGGTAGTATTTAAAAACTAAATGATGCTGTTTGTTAATTTACGTAGTTTACTGGTATACAAAGAATATTTTTTCACATTTCCTCTTGCTTCTTCTTGCTTTATTATGCCCATAGTTATCTTCTTATCACTTATATATCACTTCTATTTGATTTGGTTCTTTCAAGGGAGATTTATTAGTTTTTAGATCATATTTCATGGTTAACGATTTTTTTTAAAGTGTGCATGCACACCTTCACTACAACAAAGTGCAAGTTGCTGCTCTTAATAGTAATAAATGCACACAATTTATTATATAAAAAAGAGTGCATACACGATCCATGCAATATTGCATGGTGTTTGCCATCAAAATGCTAAAACTTTCAGATAATTTCGAAGAAGAAGGATCGTGAGATGTATACAAAAATTTAACACAAATGTTTGTTACACAAAAATCATTACTTTCTCCATTGCACTCATCAATGAAGTGCAACGTGTCTCCAATTTTGACTTTTTTTTAATGAAATGCCTCTAACTTCCTTCGAGTCTACCTTTGCAAAGTTGCCTATTTCTATCTTCATAAGGGATATACTTCACGTCGAAATAGTACATTATTTCCTTTGGTCTGAACTTTATACTCTGTATTTGCTCGGTGCCAAATACTTCCTCAGCCATGGAGATAGGTATACTATGAGAAAGGGACGTATAAAAAAAACTATAAATAAAGAAAAGTTCATGCTGAATGTTATATTTAACTCAACAATTTCTAAAAATTAACTTGTTATAGTAATAAAAAATGTATGAATTTGTACTTCACATTGTTCGAAATTTGTACAGTAAATTCTCCGGCAGAAAACCCTGCAAGAATGAGTACAAAATCATATATTTTTTCATTTATGTCATCAAAATATATCTTAATATGGAAAGAATGTGCTCTATCGATTACTGTCTTCGGATGGAATATCTAAATCGAAGCTTGTGATGTCATATTCCGAAGAGGAGGGATCTGCTTTTGGGTTATCTACGTACATCAGCAACTCCTTCAATTTGTTGAGGAGGTGTATTACCCATATTTTTAATAAAAAATATAAACTAAAATATAATATGGACAAGTTTAATTAACTTGCTAATACAATTATGAGTTTTGTTTAATTATCAAGAGTGTGTCTGAAATTTTTTTTAAAAAATTAATCTAAATATGGTATGGATTCATTGACAGTTCACTCACAAAGTTGCTTGAGTTGTTGCGTCTGTTGCACATCTCATGCATAATTCCTTATGTAAAGTAAAACGCACCTATATATATTAAGGCAATGAACAACATTAGGGGCTTAGTTATGACTCTCAACTAAAAGTCTCAACAAACCCTGTAATTGTAATAAATTCAAATACCGATTTCTATATTAATACTAAGTTAACTTCTACTACTACAATTTTGGCAATCCCCCCATATGGTACAATATTAGGGTTTGCATGCAAAATGCATGTTTTCACATATTGTCTAAATTTGTTGTTGGATGATTGACTAATTGTGGTACGTATATTTTGATGTCAATACCTATGGTTAAACATTTTCTTTAAAAAGGGTGACTTATTGGAATTGATTTATATTCCACTTCAACTTGAAAAATTCAGGCACAAACAACATATTTTGGGAGTATTATTTATTAAAAAAAAGATGATTATGGCAATTAGCTAATTTATTCCAATAGCAAATTGTCTGTCTGATTAATAAAATTTTGTTAATTTAAACTTGTGTGTTAAACCCATTAACACACAAGTTTCCTTTTTTTTTTTCAAATCTCCAAATTTACTTAATCCAAGCAAAATTGGTCATAATAGCAATTCAATTAATTCAACTACTCATTTTAGCCTTAGCCAACTGATCATCTCCTTGTATTAAATTGGTGGTTATTAATGTGTTGACTTACCTTCTCGATAAAGGGGAAGTTAACCCATTTATTTCTATTACTGGGGGAAGTTAACCCTTATATATCTGTTACTATCTCCTAAAACAGTTCCCAAAAAGCCATTCCTTCCTTTTTGT
Organism: Excoecaria agallocha; assembly: GCA_037975025.1. Classification (NCBI taxonomy): domain Eukaryota; kingdom Viridiplantae; phylum Streptophyta; class Magnoliopsida; order Malpighiales; family Euphorbiaceae; genus Excoecaria; species Excoecaria agallocha. The sequence goes on along the minus strand of CM075806.1, from coordinate 15,314,228 downwards.
TATGAAAATCGACTGTTTCTTTCTTTTTCTTCTTAGTAATCAAAAATGGCGAGTTCATCAGGCCTAAAAACCCTGTTGATGATGACTGGTTCTCCTTCAGTAAACCAGATGATAATGTATGGTACCATAACACCATATACTACTTAGTTTTGTTTTTACTCTATTTTATGTTTAACTTTGTTTTGTATTGTTAAAATAAGTTTAAACAAATCATCTGGATTTAATTACACGATTTTAATTGCATAGGACCAAGAAGTCATTCACATATCTTCAGACGAAAGTGTTGAGGATGCATTATTTGGTAAAATAGAAAAACAAAAACAAAAGAGAACATTGAGTGAGATTTTGGATTACGACTACCAGTCTAGTATCTATGTGATTTTATGTTTTTTTTTTATAATTTTTGTTATCTGTTACGTATAGGTATGTCTAGATATTTTGCAGTGTTATTACCCTTATCATAAGTTTCTCAACTAAGTGTAATGTTTTCAATAAGCTGATTTGAAGACGTCATGGTTTGATATTGATGACATTGATGAAGAGGAAGACGAAGACCTAAGATCATTTTCTATGAACCTTGCTGCTTATGATTGGAAACATAGAATGGTAATCAATAACAATTACAATGCATTGCTATTGGTAGAAGTTTGTTATTTCTATGTACCAATTGTTTTTTAATGGTGACAGTGTAACTTGTATTCTTAATCATGCAAAACATTCCAATGAGCATTATCAACAAAATTTTTGGTGATAATGAGAGCCACATCAAGGTAAGGGGCCCTACAACTTTAAGGTGGTACAAGATCAAGTACAAACCTTACACAAATGCAGAGAGAGATGTTTCCAAGGGTCGATTAGAGAGCAACTAACATAGGTTCATCAGACGAGAGAATATTCTGTTGGGTTATTTAAACATGAAAACACTTAAACACGATTCCTAACATGCTTTTAAACAAAATAGCATAAAATAGAATCGAATGCGGAAATAAATCAAACTAACCTCCAGCCATTGTTGAGTTTGTTGAAACTAGAATTTTCTTCAACCTCTTAGAACTCAAAGCAACAAAATACTAACCAATTCACTCACAATTTTGATGGTGTATTTTTTTTACTACTAGTGAATGTTTGGTTTAGACCTCTCCATTATAAGCCTTAAGTCACCCTTCCATCAAGGGTGTCAAATCTATTTATAATGGTAGAAAGTTGCCATTAAGTGGTGAAAGTGGAATCACCATTATCCATTAAGTGGTGAAAGTGGAATCACCATTATCCATTAAGTGGTGAAAGTGGAATCACCATTATCCATTAAGTGGTGAAAGTGGGATCACCATTATCCATTAAGTGGTGAAAGTGGGATCACCATTATCCATTAAGTGGTGAAAGTGGAATCACCATTATCCATTAAGTGGTGAAAGTGGGATCACCATTAGTAGCTAATGGATTAGACACCATTAGCTAACATTCTCCCACTTGATCCCAACAAGTATTATCCACCCAAATTCATGAAAACTTTATGCTTACAGTAAAGAAACAAAATGCATGAATCATGGCGATATGTCCTCTATGAACGAGTAGTATCTTCCATGTATTACAATACAGTTTATCCCTTTAATGTCAGCCTATATGTGGCAACATAATTTAATGAATAAACCTTATGTTTATTCTAGGTCCAAAATAAATATTACTCTCAAAATCAATAAATGTGTACACCAAATTTGAGAATAATATTCCAAATGAATAAAAGTTTCATAAAACAAAATCGTTCATATAACGGAAAATCACATGATAGGACCAAGTCCCATCCTAGCTACATGATCCTTATAATTCATCGGTGGCATGCCTTTAGTTAAAGGATCAGCGATCATCAATTCAGTGCTAATGTGTTCTATGACCACTTTGTTCTCCTTAACACGTTCTCTTATGGCTAAATACTTAATGTCGATATGTTTACTTCGACTACCACTCTTATTGTTTTTAGCCATAAAAACTGCAGCTGAATTATCACAAAACATCCTCAAAGGTCTAGAAATTGAATCCACAACTCTAAGCCCAGATATGAAACTCTTCAACCATACACCATGCGATGTAGCCTCAAAACAAGAAACGAACTCAGCTTCCATAGTGGAAGTAGCAGTCAAAGTCTGCTTTGCACTCCTCCAAGACACGGCTCCGCTAGCGAACATGAAAACATAACCAGATGTTGATTTTCGAGAATCAACACAGCCAGCGAAATCCGAATCCGAATAACCAACTACCTCCAAATTGTCAGTCCGTCTATACATAAGCATGTAGCTTTTTGTACCTTGAAGGTACCTCATCACCTTCTTTGTAGCTCTCCAGTGGTCTATTCCTGGATTACTCTGATATCTACCTAACATTCCCACAGCAAAGGCAATGTCAGGTCTAGTGCAAACCTGAACATACATCAAGCTTCCGACAGCAGAAGCATATGGAATGTTTTTCATTTGTTCCCTTTCTAGATCGTTCTTTGGGCACTGGTTCAAATTGAACCTGTCATTCTTTACAATAGGTGCCACACTTGGTGAACAATCTTTCATCCTAAATCTTTCTAAGACTTTATTGATATAGGTTTCTTGAGATAGTCCTAAAATGCCTCGAGATCTATCTCTATGGATCTTGATGCCAATGACATAAGATGCCTCACCCATATCTTTCATGTCAAAACTCTTAGAGAGAAATTGTTTCACCTCATGTAGCAACCCCTTATCGTTGGTTGCAAGTAAAATATCATCCACATATAGGACAAGAAAACAAATTTTGCTCCCACTAACCTTATGGTATATACATTGATCCATGACGTTCTCTTCAAAACCAAATGAAGAGATGACATCATGGAATTTTAAATACCATTGTCTGGATGCTTGTTTCAATCCATATATAGATTTCTTAAGCTTGCACACCAAATGCTCACCATTACTAGAGGAGAATCCTTCTGGCTGTTTCATATAAACCTCCTCCTCTAGATCCCCATTGAGGAATGCTGTTTTCACATCCATTTGATGCAATTCCATGTCAAAATGGGCAACCAATGCCAAAATTATGCGGAGAGAATCTTTCTTAGATACAGGAGAAAAGGTCTCCGTGTAATCAATTCCCTCCTTTTGAGTGAATCCTTTGGCAACGAGTCTAGCTTTATATCTCTCAATGTTGCCCAATGAGTCCTTCTTTATTTTAAAGACCCATTTACAACCAATGGCCTTTGCAACATTGGGCAACTCAACCAAATCCCAGACTTTGTTAGATGCCATAGAATTCATCTCCTCCTTCATAGCATTGTACCACAATTTAGATTCATTACAACTCATGGCTTGTGAAAATGTTTCAGGATCATTCTTAGCTCCAACATTATAGTCAGCTTCTTGCAGATACACAATGTAATCACTAGGAATTGCTGATCTCTTCATTCTGGTAGATCTCCTTAATGTTGTGTCAACATTTTCTTGAGAAACATGTTGTTCAACTGGTTGCTCAACAGTTTCTGGTAATAATTGAACATTTGGATCTACTAGATCAATGTCAGCAGGTTGTGGAGCTTCAGTGATTGATTGTTCAATAGTCGGTTGAATTGAAGGGGCGTTGTGAATAACAACCAATCTAACACTTGAGGTGGAAGGTTGAGTATCTGAATGATCTTTCTCAGAAACAAAGCTTCGAGATTGATCGCTCCCACTGATCAAGTCATTCTCAAGAAACTTAGCGTTTCTTGATTCCACAATCTTAGTCGTATGAGATGGACAATAAAACTTGTACCCTTTAGACCTTTCGGCATATCCAACGAAATACCCACTAATAGTCCTTGGGTCCAACTTCTTTTCCTGTGGATTATACACTCTTACTTCAGACGGGCATCCCCAAACGCGCATATGTCGCAAACTCGGTTTCCAACCTTTGAATAACTCAAAAGGCGTCTTTGGGACAGCCTTGGTTGGAACTCTATTTAATATATACACTGCCGTCTTTAGAGCTTCAGTCCACAAGAATTCAGGAAGTTTGGTTTTACTACGCATGCTCCTAACCATGTCCATCAAAGTTTGGTTTCTTCTTTCTGCTACACTATTTTGGTCTGGAGAACCAGGCATGGTGTATTAGGCCACTATCCCATGCTCTTGAAGAAACCTTGCAAATGGACCAGGTGCTTGTCCATCTTCAGTGTATCTACCATAGAATTCCCCACCTCTATCTGATCTCACAATCTTAATTTGCTTATCGCATTGTTTCTCTACTTCGGTTTTAAACACCTTAAACGCATCTAATGCTTCGTGTTTATTCTGAAGTAAGTAGAGATACATGAAACGTGAGTAATCATCTATGAAAGAGATGAAGTATTTCTGACCATATGAGTCCATATCCGGACTACAAATATCCTTATGTATGATTTCCAATATTTCTGAACTCCTCGTGGCACCTTTCTTTGTCTTGTTTGTCTGCTTTCCCTTTATGCAGTTCAAACAAGTATCATAATCAGTAAAATCCAAAGCACTAAGTACTCCATCATTTACTAATCGTTTAATTCTCTGTATGGAGATATGTCCCAATCTCCGATGCCATAACATAGAGGAATCCTCATTCATAACACATCGTTTTCTACCAGCATTATCTTGAACATGCATTGCATTATGAAAAGAATTGTCTTGTAAATTAATTCGAAAAAGACCATCAGACAAAATGCCATTTCCAACAAGATCAGATTTATAAAATAAACTGAAGTTTAAATCTGAAAAATTACAGGAATAACCCAAAGGCAATAATCTTGAAATTGAAATCAAATTCCTAGAGAAACTAGGAACATAAAAGGTCTTCTCCAAATTCAAAACAAAACCACTATTAAGAACTAATCTGCATGTCCCAATAGCTTCCACATGCGAATGCATCTTATTTCCCGAATAGATGCACTGCTCACTTTGTACTGGCTTCCTGTGGTTTTGAAAACCCTGTAAGGAATTTGAAATATGGATTGTAGATCCAGAATCAATCCACCAAGTGTTATGACTCACATCTACCATATTAGATTCATAACAGACATAAGAGATTGAAATACCTTTCTTCTCGAGCCAGGCCTTAAATTTTTGGCAATCCTTCTTTACATGTCCCTTCTTTTTACAGAAGAAGCACTTAAATTCTTTCTTTATATCAGTTTTGGGGGGTATCTTACCCTTACCCTTCTGATTGCCTTGCCCTTGACCTTTATTCTTCCATCGTGTTGCCAGATGAGCGCTCTCTCCTGTTTCCATAAGCAGTCTTTCCTCCTCTTGAGCACACATGGTCATCAATTCATTAATTGACCACTTATGGTTATGTGTGTTATAGGAGATTTTGAAAGGAGCGTACTGCTGTGGGAGAGTGTTCAGAATGTAGTACACAAGAAAAGACTCAGATATGTCAACCTCAAGGTTCTTAAGCTGAGCCACTATATCCCTCATCCTCATGATGTGTTCACGCACACCTCGGACACTGGTAAGCTTTAAAGATGAGAACTTCATAATTAAGGTCATGGCATGCGCCTTTTCAGAAGTCTCAAACTGAGCATCAATGGCATTCAACAATACCTTAACATTGTTATGCTGACTAACTGAATTACGAATACTAGCAGAAATTTTACTCCTTATGAACATCACACTAAGACGGTTGGACCGCTCCCATTGTTCATAAAGAGCAATCTCAGCTGCAGTGCTAGTGTCCGTAGGAGCCGATGGTTCGTTTTTCCTTATAGCATAGTCAATGTCCATGCACCCTAACTGAAGAAGGATTGATTCCTTCTAGACTTTATAGTTCTCACCATTTAGCTCGGGAACATCAATTTTATAATCAGAAAATTTTATAGGTTGAGAAACTCCATAATGACAAATACATGTTTATGTCATAAATTTGAGGCAAATTAATTATATATCATGCTTTACCAATGTAAATCATGTCATAAAATATGAATCAAATAACATGTAAAAACTGCCTGTGGGCGAAGTTTCTAATTTAAATAGATTCATAATCAATTTATGAGGAGACTATCAAATTGTATTCCCTTTTTCTTAATCCCTGTGGGTAAATTAAGAAAAACAATTTGTTATTTCATCCTAATTAATCATATTAATATAATAAAAATTCCTGTGGGATAAATTTTATTATGTTAATGTGATTAATTACAATGTTGGTAAATTCTTAGACATAAATTTTCCAATAGCAATATTTAAGTATCCAACACTTGTGAATCACAATATGCTTCACATTTAAAGTCCTTTTCTTTATGTGATCCTAAAACTCTTAATATATATTTTAATCAATTATCAATGCTGTGGCTAATCTCTAATCAATTAAAATATATATGGATCACTAGACTTTTATTTATTTATTTATGCATAATAGCAAAAGTTGCATGCATCAAATATAATATACATACAATTTTATTAATAATGCACAAACATTATTATTTTTATGCGTAAACTTACAAAATCCTGTAGACTGGTTAAGAATATCAACTTGTACCTCAATTTAGGCATACCAAATGACTTTTTCTGACAAAGTTGTCTTCTACAAAGTTTTAGATCTATATGTCTAGTTTCCAAAACATCAAAAAACAACCCAATCAGAGCTCTAAATCTCAAGTTATTCATTAAAAACCGAAAACTGCTCCCAATGACAGTGGCAGCAGTCATGACCCGGATTCAAGCTTATTTTTACCTATCATACTAATTGATTGAGATTTTGTGTTCTTCATATGAAATAAATATCTACGAGTCTAGTTTCATCTCCAACTGGAATTGCTCAATTCCAATCACTATAACTCAAGATATCCTTAAAATAGTACAGACTGTTCATATGGGTCTTAAACAGAATTTCAAGTTCTCAAAAATTCATGCATAACTCAGTTTTCCCACCACATCCAGTCTAATTTTTCATGATTATTTCATGTTATAAGATCAAATATCTCATTAATAACACCATATTCATAGCAAACACACACATAAAAACTATAAAAGTTTTCATATTTCATGAAAACCAAATCGTAAAATCAATAAGGCAGAGGCATGTTGAGGCTCTGATACCAAATGTTGGGTTATTTAAACATGAAAACACTTAAACACGATTCCTAACATGCTTTTAAACAAAATAGCATAAAATAGAATCGAATGCGGAAATAAATCAAACTAACCTCCAGCCATTGTTGAGTTTGTTGAAACTAGAATTTTCTTCAACCTCTTAGAACTCAAAGCAACAAAATACTAACCAATTCACTCACAATTTTGATGGTGTATTTTTTTTACTACTATTGAATGTTTGGTTTAGACCTCTCCATTATAAGCCTTAAGTCACCCTTCCATCAAGGGTGTCAAATCTATTTATAATGGTAGAAAGTTGCCATTAAGTGGTGAAAGTGGAATCACCATTATCCATTAAGTGGTGAAAGTGGAATCACCATTATCCATTAAGTGGTGAAAGTGGGATCACCATTATCCATTAAGTGGTGAAAGTGGAATCACCATTATCCATTAAGTGGTGAAAGTGGAATCACCATTATCCATTAAGTGGTGAAAGTGGGATCACCATTAGTAGCTAATGGATTAGACACCATTAGCTAACATATTCTACATGGTGCTTTTCTACTCTTTCAGATCTGCGATAAAAACTGAATTTTCGACCACATGAAGGTTTTTTTTTGGTGAAAGATGATTAGTTTATCAAATAATATTTTAAATTTCACTTTATTGGGATTTTTTATTTTGTTTTTTTTAGAACATTTCTATATGTTTAGCTATCCTAAAGTTTTTTTTTCAATTTAACTATCATCACTTATTTTAATTTGTGCATGGTTGTACCATTATTGTTGCCATGGTTGTTAATTTAAATTTATGTCGATATGTTTGAACTTCTATCACTATTTATAAGCCATTAGGATCTTTGCTTATTATTAAAAGGGATCTCGATTTTAACAACAACAACAACAATAATAATAATAATAATAATAATAATAATAATAATAATAATAGTGAAAAAATATTATAAACCTGTAATTTTTTTAGACGACTATAAACGATGGTTATTTTCCAATATGAAACCAAAATATTGCCTTTTGCCATTTCCAGTAGTGAACTTTAATAAAATTGTACAAAATAACTTAACTATTTTGCTTTAAAATTTTTTATAATATCTTTGGATTTTTTCCTATGATGATGATGATGATGATGATGATAATAATAATAATAATAATAATAATAATAATAATAATAATAATAATAATAATAATAATAATAATAATAACAACAACAACATGATAGTAACTATCATGTTTGTAATAGTTAAAATGTTAGTAATTAGCAAGAAAAAAGTACAAAGAAAACTAAACACATGAAAATTCATACAAATGGCCTACACCATATTAATTGTTATGCTCTAAAAATTGTTACGTAAAATTTGATCTTGTTATAATTTGACTGCACAGACTTAATGTAAGGCCCCTACTTATACACTAGGAGATTTACTACATAATATTTAATATGTGTGTTTGATTGATGATATGATTTATATGTGCTTGTTTAGTTCATGTTATTGTAAGTTGGGACTTAGAGGAAACTGTTTGCTAAGAACGAGGCAAAATGGTCATTTCATTTTAAGTCCTATATGTGCATACATTGAGAGAGAATATGGTATTGGGGACTCAATTGAAGTAAAAAAGTGTAAGTTTTTTGTAAGAATAAAAATTGAAGAGAAGTAAGGGGGCTAAATGCAATTAACTAGGGTCCAAAAAGTGGACCAATGGAATAGTGACATTTAGCCTCTCTAGATTCTTTATAAAATAAAAAAAAGTGCTAGGGATTTAAGGAGAGAGTTTGTCGGCCACTCAAGGGTAAAAAAACAACCACTTCTCTCCCTAAATAACCCCTAATTAACCCATAAAGTAACCCTAAAAAAATTCAACTTGATATTTAAGAGGAGAGAGAATTTAGTGGTTGGTATTCTAAGGTATTAAATCTCTCTTCTACCTTTGCTTATTATGATGAGAATTGATTTAAGGGAAGATATATATGTAAATTTTCTATGTAAAAGGAGAATCAAGTAGGAGAAAGAATAAGGAAGTGCAAAGGGATTAAAGAAAGTGTTATTTTGGCTTGCAAAAAGGTATGAGAACTTCTTATGACTTTGAATACGTATGCTTGTGTATGTGACATGGGGAATGAAATATTAGATGCTATAATGAGATATTATCATGGAAATTAAGATCAAGGATGCTTGAGAACCGAAATAGGAAAGTGGTTCTAGAAATCACAAAAATTTATCTTAGGACTCATCTGACCAATCAGGACTATTTTGATTTTAACTTGAGTTGTAGGAATCCAAATTAAGTAATTCTTATTAGAATAGAAACTAGATTCATAGATCTTGATTTAATATGAATAATTCAAAGTTTGAATTCCTTTATATAATGTTGAAAAATAAGCTTGAACTTTGATTGTGTCTGCTAACTTGCCATTAGGAGTAGTCTATGTTGTTTAATAAATATCTAGAGATTTACATGATTAAATGGGGTGATTTTTAATTTTTTTAGAGACTAGAGACACAGAGAAATAACTTTTTAGAAGAAAACTTTGCCTGAAAATGTCATTTACTAAGTCTAAAATGGCCTACAAGTTGAACCTAGGAATTTGCCTTCAGGACTTTTAAATAAGATAAAATGTATCTCATGGTCACCACCAAATGGATAACCACTGTGACTCCCTTCTAGAAACGAATTGGCACTTATCTCATGGTCATCACAAACCAGTAACCACCACGACCCTCCTATGTTTCTTCCATACTTAATTTTTAGGCCCCAAATTATTATCAAAGCTTACCTAAACCTCCCTAAATATTTTTAGAGCATTCTAAACATAAAACTAAGAACAATTTGGGACATTAAATATATGAATAGCATATTGAGATATAAGGAAAAAGTTAAAAAAATATTGTATATGTATGTTTATATAAGTGAAATTATATAATGATAATTATGCAATTATAATTGTAGTTATACAATAATGGTTAAATTATACACTATTGTAATTGTTCTGAACATTTGCATGCATAATTATGCAATATGATGAATTGTATACAATAAAAGAAGTGATATGTAAAATGATCAATGCCCGCACATAGAGCTTGATGGTGGATAGATAGGCATGCTTATATGGTTACAGATACAACTGCCACAGTTTTGACCCTATTTGGGTCCACAGTATGTCCTTATTCGGAACCATAATTTTGATCCGTTTGGGTCCATAGGTTTAATATCTTCGGGTATTCATATAATTGATATCTACGGGTATCTACAATACCAATTATTCACACCCACAGAACTTAAGCATACACACACAGAAAATAATGAACAGTAAAAGCTTGGTGCTAAATAATGAAATGATGTATGTGACCAACTTTGTACTGTAAATTATATACACAATAATGTTTTTGCTAAATAACTCTAATGCAATGTTTAATGATATAAATGTATTTTATTATTTTTGCATGTTGTGTGTGTATGAGAATAACCATTGCGAGTGGTTGTCCACATAATTATTGTTCCCCACTAAGCTGTATAACTTGGCACGGATGTTCATCCATGTAGGTACTCAAGATAGGCTTTTTTAGCAGGGACAAAACCAACAACAGTAAAGCCAATACCAGTTTAGGAAAAGTCAAAGCATGAAGATGACAAGATCTTTTGGCTATGTTTTGTTATTGTAAATTATATATTTGCAAAGAAATTGTAATGTAAAGGTACAATATAAAGAATGACATTATTATAACTATGATGTATTAAGAACTTCATCTTATATAGCCTATTCCTATGCATGGATATGATTATGAATTTCAGAGAATTATATGATATGTTAACAAATGAGATATAATATGCATTGTTGTATGAAAAATAATACACCAAGTAATAGGAACCAGGAAATGCTAGAGTAGTCCTTACACTTAAGATTATCAGCGTTCTTAACTTTGAAGTGCTTTACGAAGTATATCCAGCCCGATGTAATGTTAGTACTCCAAGATGGCTTTGCACGATTACAAGCGACATTCATGTGTGTATAACCTATAGTGAATGTCAGAGCAGAAGATCCATCTGACTTTGCATCCAAAAATTTCTTTAGGTGTAAATCAACATCTACAATTTTGATATGTACCGAAGCCTCTTTTGGATTCAACAGCTAATGATTGTGTAGCACATTAAAAATTGATATGCAATAGTTATATAAAAATGCTTAAAAATATATTCAGCACTAACCATCAAATATATTATTGGAACATATATACTCACAACGTGATATTTCCAGTCTTTATTTTGAAAAACGACACTAAAACTCCATGGAGTTTTTAAATGTTGAATGAGTTGGTAGAAATGTGCATTTGATGGGTAGTGAATCTCTCTTCTATACTTATCATAAACATTTGCCTTGAACTTTACAGGTGTGCTATAAGCAAACATAATCATATAGTCTTGTTTGATGTTAATGTGCTTAATGAAATGGGATATATTGTCAATTATCAAATCAAAACCCAACCCTATCTTCCCATACATCGACCACTTTTTTCCATTTGGAGTGAGCAAAAAATATATTGATGTTGTTTTGACTGTTGTGGAATGCAAGAACCCATTGGGTATCAACTATTTTCAAATATTTTTAAATGTGGTTTATAAGGGAAAAAAAAAAGAAAATTCATAATATATTATACAGCTATATCACTTTATTCATTTCAATTGCACAATAATAAATATATAGCCAAAAGTCATATAGCTAAAATAATTTAACCATTACCAATGTTTGTTCTACTTCAACTTTTATTTTAATTTTTTTGTAATGTTAATGTACTGTAATTTAGAAAAATCATATCTCAATTATTATTTGTTGTTCGTGCAAAAAGAGGTCGTTGTGCATTTAATTAAATAATATATGGCTAATTGAGATTATCAAATCCATAATTATTTGGTGAAATCAATAATAAGTAGCAATTAGTACAACATCACTGAAAAGGATTGTTGTATTAAGTAAACGCATGATTTGGTCTGAATCAATCTCACTTGTAGGTTGGTTGGCTTAGGTCAGATCTTTCTAAACCGTAAAGTTGTCAACAAATTAAATTCTTTTGCTTGTTAAAAGGTTGTTTATTGGTTAAGGGTTAATTATAGTCTTACTTGGTTAACCCATTAATATAGAAAAATTGGTTAGAAGCACGAAGCCAATGACTATAACCGATCCATTGTAAGATTTTAAAATTATATCTCTTCATCTATAATCAGTTAATTAAATCATGTGCTGCAAATATTTTTGACTAGAATATTCCATCCATTGATTTTTATTTTAATTAATTTTTTGCTATTTTATTTAGTTGTTTAATTTAGTAATTTAATCTATAGTATCCAAAAACTTCCCCTTTATTATTATTTGTTAAAGTTATAGTTGTTTAGAATTAAATTAATGTTAATTAATGTTAGTCTCTGTGAATTCGATCATTTCTTGCCTTATTTACAATTTAGTTGATTAGAAAAATACAAGATTTATTTTTGGTTACTTTGACACCCATTATCTCATTTTATAGACTATAATGGTATCCTAAACCAAGCCTCAGCCTAACCCTAGGCCAATTTACAAGCCCTGCTTTTACCCTGTCGAGCTCTACCTAGGGATACGAATATCCCCAATTAACTAGACCTAGCCCAAGCCTACCTAGCTCGAGCCCGACGTCTCCTACCTTCTAGCCCAAAGCCCAAGCCTACCTAGCTCGAGCTCGATGCCTCTTACCTTTTAGCCCAAAGCCTAAGCCTTCTACCCCCCTTACTTGGACCTATCCCGAGCCCCCTTAGCCCAAACCATTAAGCTTGGCTTGAGCATCCTTGTTTAGGTAGGGCCTCTTGCTCTGCCCATGGCCCATATGCTCCTTTAACCCATACCGAGCACCCTAAACCTTGCTCAAACCCGACCTTAGCCCATATTGGGCCAAAACCACCCTTGTCCATACCTTTTGACCTGCCTATATTGGTCAAACCCTTCAAGAATTGACCAAGCACTTCGACTCCCTAATACGACTTAAGCCTGGGCCATGGCCCTAAAAACCCGACCAAACTCCCCTTTCATCCTGGCCCCCTTAAACTCAACCCAAGCCCACCCTACCCAAGCCACTCTACCCAATCCTTACCCCTACCCCAAGCCAACCCAACCCCTAAATTTAGCTTGAAACTTAAACCCTTAACACTGACCTAAGCCTAAACCTAACCCAGAGCCCTTACCCTACCATTACTGAACTAATACTAAACCCCTAAATTTACTTAACTTTAAATCTAAACTCAATTAAATCTTAAACCCTAGATGCAAATCCTAAAAAACTCAAACAAAAAAGCCAATACCAAATTGGAGAAAAGATTTTTATATTTAATTAACAATAAATGAAAACTAGGTAGGTTTTCATTATTGCAGCACACCTTTCACTAAAGTATTTACACTTCTATAGTTATTCGCCCTTTGTTGCATATTCAAAGACATTCATTTCTGCAATTACATTAAATTAAGTCATATTTTAGCAAAATTTTCAAGCATTTTCCAATAATTTTTTGAAAGAATTCAACAAGCTTAAGGAAAATATAATTGATCACAATAATAACCAACCATACAAATGCAATTCATGGTTGATAAGATGAAGCTGAATTTGAACTTCAACTTCCCTATGAAGTTGGTGTTCTACTTGTGATTGGTGCAACTGGCTCTTAAACCCCGTCTTCTAGGCCATAATATGATTTCTTTATTTCATATGCCACATAGTTTCAATTGATTAGGTAACTTCAAATAAAGAATTCCAAATGAACTTGATAACAGCCGGACTCACAAACCAGTTTAGTGGTTCCACATGTACCGAACACCTGGTCCAAGGAGGGCCCGACGAACCGAATAAATGTTTAACTCTTCAGCCATCTATAGCCGAGCTATAGATCGGTAACCAGCTTGTCCCAAAAACAACTCCACCACATTAGACAGACAATCGCCACTAACCCACATTTCCCTCAAGAACTGTCGAAAATGGGTTAGTGGCCGAGAAAAATGGGAAAACATCTCCCATTATCTCCTAAAAAGGTGTTAATTTCCCTATAAAAAAGAGGAAAAATAGGTATGAAATGGTTGCTCAACTTTTTCTTGCAAAAGAATTCTTACTCTCTTACTCAAAAATTCTAACTTGATCGTCGGAGGCTTCATTGTCGAAATCCCACCGATCCATTATCTGTTATTGCAGGTGATCGCAAGGAGCTAGCTGTGCATTTCACCTGTCATCATTTGGTGCGGTGAGTATGGAATATGAACCTTTTTCCAGACCTTAACCTAAACACTTCCCAACAAGAAAATCAAACGTCCAATCCCACCCTGCCAGAAACACTACAATTCCTTCCTCAACCCAATGACACTGTCTCTACTTCCCCAGCTATGGCAGTTCCAACCATTACTCCTAGCATTACCCCACAAAATGCCCAATCCCTTATAGCCGCATTATCAGCCATTATAGCTCAAGCTCAGCCCCAGCCCCTACCCTCGCAAAACACCAACTTGCTTCGGCCTTTTCAGCCTCCTGCTCAAGAAACCTACTCCCCAACATTACCCCAAAAACCTCAACTCTACCATCACCCTCACTACCGAACAATTCAATCGCCTCTTAGACGACAGAATCCAAAGGCAGTAAAATCGAACTACCCTTCAATACAAGGGCCATTTCCGATCACCCCTCTCCCATGAAATATTAGCCGCTCCATTTTCTAATATTTGCCTTCCTAACTTTAAAACCTAAAGTGGAAACACTGATCCTCGAGCTCATATAGACCAGTTCCAACACACTATACTAGTCCTTACGGCTGATGACTCTGCCTTGTGCAAGATTTACAACCAAACCTTGGCAGACTCAGCCCAGAACTGATTTCGAAACCTGCCATCACATTGTATTGAGAACTTCGAACAGTTCAGTGACATGTTCGTCACTAAGTTTGTGGCTGCCATTTGCCCGAACAAGGTGTCCGCTGACCTGAATTGGGTGCAATAAGAAAAGGGTGAATCACTGAGCGCCTACGTGGAGAAGTTCAATGATGTGGCTATGGACTTACAAAATCTAAATTTGGAGGTCGCCATTAATGTCCTAATTTGAAACACGAGGTGTCAGGATTTCAGTGACTCTCTAACCAAAAAACCCCCCAACGACTTTACCGAGTTAATGTCACGAGCACACAAGTACATCCTTATGGATGAGGCTCAGCATCTTCGCCATACCTCCCATAGAGCATGGGCATCGGAGAAGGAAGGGGGAGAAAGTGCAAGAGTAGCTCGGGAAAAGGGGACATCCTAGCAAGAACGACCCAAAGAAATATCGAGGAGGCAACTGGAATGATAGATCATATGCAATCACCACTCCCCACTCTGACAACTGAAGAGATGAAAGATTCACGCCCCTATCAGCCTTTCGAGAATAGATTTTAGATTGGTTAAAGCAGAACAGGCAGGTTAATTGGCCAAGACCCATGAGGAAAGATCCGAACAGAGATCAGAGCCTCTATTGTACTTTTCATAGAGATAAAGGCCATAAGACCGAGGAGTGCAGGCAACTCAAACGTGAAATTGAGCACCTAGTTCGGAAAGGTACCCTAGCTCATTTCACTAAGCCAAACGAGAGAGGGAAAAGACAGAGGTCACCATCTCCTCAGCCGAATAGGAACAGAACCAACGGTGAAAGGCGACCACCCGCTGGGGTCATCCATATGATTGCTGGGGGTGAGCAACGGGACCATTCCCGAAAGGGAAAGTCCAGGGAGGTCATGTTCGTCTGGCGGGGGACAAGCTCGACCATAAATATGATCCAATTTACGTCGGTTGATGGGGCACATGTTTGGTACCCGCACACGGATGCTTTAGTTGTCGAAGCAGTCATCTAAGACTTCCTGGTCCAGCGAATACTGGTCGACACAAGAAGTACGGTCAACCTTATAACAGCCTAGGCGTACAGAGCATTGGGGATGTCATATCATAGGCTTGAGGAAGTCAGTGTCCCTCTTATCGGCTTGTTCGAAAAGCCTGTCCGGATAGATAGCCTAGTAAATCTACCTGTGCAACTCGGAGATGATGCGATGGTTTGTGGTTGCCGAGAAGATTTCATAATGGTTGATATTTCGCTGTCTTACAATGTGATATTTGGTCGACCCCTACTTTCCCAGGTGGATGCCTGTGTCTCCATGAAAAACCTGGTGCTTAAGATCCCCACAAACGATGGAGTGGCCATTTTGAGAGGGAATCAAAAAATTGCTCGAAAGACGTACTTGACCATGCTCAGAGGGGCTAATTAGGGCCTGCCCCTAGACATAATAGACGTACTAGAGAAGGAGGAATGAAAGGCTGAGCCAGCAGAAGTGCTACTAGTAGCCAAACTAGAGCCAGGCAAGAAGGTTCAGATATCGACTGGAAAGATAGGGGCGGAGAAGGAAGCTCTACTCTCAACCCTTAGGGAGTTCGTCGATGTTTTTGCCTGGTGAACCTCAGACATCCAGGGGGTCAAGAAGGGCTTAATTGTTCACTCGTTGAATGTTCGACCAGAGTGCAAGTTGGTAAAATAAAAAAAGAGGAATCATACCCCCGAGATACAGTTGGCCATTGAGCAAGAGACCGCGGCTTTGCTGTAAAGTAGTTTCATCAGGGAGATATTCTATTCGGACTAGTTGGCCAACGTCGTGCTTATCTGAAAGAGCAGTGAAAGATGGAGAATGTGTGTTGATTTCACCGATCTTAACAAAGCATGTCCGAAAGACTTCTATCCGCTGTCGAATATTGACACACTAGTAGACTCAATGACAGGATTCGAGGAGTATGTTTTCCTTGATACCTCGATAGGATACCATCAGATCCCGATGGCCCCATCGGATGAAGAAAAAACAGCGTTTGTCACTCACAGAGGAACTTACTGTTATTGGGTCATGCCCTTTGAATTGAAGAACGCAGGGGCCACCTACCAATGGCTGATGAATAAGCTATTTGCCGAGCAGTTGGGAAAAAATATGGAGATCTATGTGGATGATATGATCGTTAAGAGTCGAGCCTCAACGAACATGTGCACCGAGTTGAAGGAGACCTTTCACAGACTTTGAGAATCAGGCTTAAAGCTAAACCCCAATAAGTGTGCCTTTGGGGTACAGTCCAAAAAAATCCTTGGCTTTACGATATCTAAGCGGGAAATCTAGGCAAATCCGAAAAAGATCAAAGCAATTATGACCATGAACCCGCCTAAAATAGTTCGAGAAGTACAGAGATTGAATGGAAGGATCACAGCTTTGAGTAGGTTCATATCATGCTCAGCCAAATGATGCTTGCCCTTCTACCGAGCAATCAGGAACTTAAAGTACTTTACTTGGATAGAAGAATGCCAGCAAGCACTTGAAGCAGTTCCTCTCAACCCTGCCACTGCTCAGCAGGCCACTAGCTGGCGAAGTTCTATACATCTATTTATCTGTCTTGGTGAGTGCAGTAGGTTCGGTACTGGTCCGAAAAGAGGGGGGCCAACAATTTCCCATTTATTACACGAGCAAAGTATTTCGGGGAGCCAAACTAAATTATCCTATCCTAGAGCAGCTGTCCCTTGCACTCATTACAACAACAATCAAGCTCCGTCCGTACTTTCAGGTGCACACGATTGCGGTGTGCACAAATTCAAACTTGAGAAAGGTGTTATAGATGTCAGAATGGTCAGGCTGATTGATAGAATGGGCCACTCGCCTAGGGAAATTTGATGTTTAGTATGAGCCACGAACATCCATGAAAGCACAGGTGCTGGCAGACTTTGTGGCTGAGCTACATGAATCAGTTCCCATACCGGAGAAAGTATCATGAAAGTTATATTCTGATGGGGCCTCAAGTTCGGATGGAGCGGGGGCCGGAGTACTTTTGATAAGCCCGATGATAGTTCGAATTCGAGCTATGGCCCACCTGACCTTTAAAGCCTCCAACAACGTGGCAGAATATGAGGCCCTAAGTTATGGGCTACAATTGGCAATAGAAGTGAAGCCGGACATCTTAGAGATATTCTCAGATTGCCAATTGGTGGTTAGTCAACTGAAGGGAAACTTTAAAGCTAAAGATCGTTCCATGATCCGCTACAAGGAGCTGACTTCTGCCTTGTTGGCCAAGTTGGAGGAAAAAGGGGGAACTTGGTCTATCACTCAGATACCCCGGGGGCAGAATACGGAGGTAGATACTTTGGCAAAGAAAGCTAGCCTCAACAGCCCGGTGGACAATGCAGACATCATTTCCATTATCATCTCACGCCAACCTACGAAACCTATCAGGTTCAAGTTCAGGAGCCAATGGAGGGTTGGTGCTTACCTATTTATCAATACTTAATGTCGGGAACTCTGCCAGAGGAACGAGCCCAAGCCCAAAAAATAGTTCGAAAATCGAGCTTATATGCCATGATGGATGACAAACTTTACAGGAGATCTTTCTCCAATCCTTGGGCTTTATGTGTGAGCAATGAAGAAGGAGATTATATCCTCAGAGAAATTTATGAAGGAATCTGTGGAGCCCACGAAGGCGTACAGGCCATAGCTCAAAAAGCTCTCTTACAAGGGTATTATTGGCCAACTATGGAGGCTGATGTGAAGGCTCTAGTGCAAAGATGCAACAAATGCCAAAGGTTCGCAAACATTTCACACCAGAGCTCGACAAAGCAGAAGCCGATCCACAACCCATGGCCTTTTGCCTGATGGGGGATTGACATACTGGGCCCTTTCCCCCGAGCAAAAGGACAGCGGCAGTTCTTGATGGTAGCAGGGGACCACTTTACCAAATGGGTGAAGCTGAGCCACTTTCAACCATTACACCGGCAAATGTCATTAAGTTCTTGAATAAGAACATTATAACAAGGTTTGATATCCCACACTCAATTATATCTGACAATGGCAAACAGTTTGATTGTCAGGCTTTCAAGAACTTCTGCTCAAAGCTGAAGATCCAGTTGAATTTTACTTCAGTTTATCATCCACAATCCAATGAAATGATCGAAGTGACAAACAAAACTATCTTATTCGGACTCAAAAAATAGCTTGAAGATGCCAAAGGCTTGTGGACTGAAGAGCTTAACAATGTGTTATGGGCCACCGGACTTCGCCTAGGGCATCAATAGGGTTAACACCCTTCGCACTTACATATGGTACTGAAGCAGTCGTTCCCTGCAAAATAGGAGTTCGAGGTGTCCGAACATCTTCTCCCAACATAGAGAGTTGCACCGGTCTATTGTATAACTTAAATCAACTCAAAGAAAGTAGGAAGCGCGCCCAGATACACTCTGCAACATACAAGCAGCGCATGGTGGCTTATCACGACCGCATGATCAGGCCGAGGTCTTTTCGAGTCGGACAAATTGTACTGAAATAGGTGGTTTCTGCTCAAACATGGCAGGAGTAGGCAAGCTGGATCCCAACTGGGAAGGGCCATATATATCCGAGAAGTGAGCCAAAATAGAGCATACAAGCTAGTAGATTTCGCGGGCAAATGACTCTCGCACTCTTGGAACGGACTCAACCTCAAACTATATTATCAGTAGCTCGGCACTCATCACTCCATATCTTGTATTGATTCTCATTTTATCATCTTTAATTTCTGTTCGTCATTTTCGTTGTTTTTTCATTTCTATTGAAAGTTGCTGCCATGATATTCTGGCCTTAGTGCAAGTTCGGTGGATGTTTCTGCCTGCCGGACATAAGTTTAATGAATGGCATATTCTGTGCAAAATACTTAGCAAATTTATATCAGGATATGTTTGCAGGCTCGACATCTTCGCCATTAATACCATATCACTAAAGTAAGTTCGGCACCACACACCGCAAAACTTACTAACTTACAAGGCTAAATACGCCTATGGTTAAAGGGCTCGGCATCTTCGTCAAAATCGCCCTATCGCTAAGATAAGTTCGGCACCACACGTCGCAAAACTTACTAACTTACAAAGCTAAATACGCCTATAGTTAAAGGGCTCGGCATCTTCGCCAAAATCGCCCTATCGCTAAAATAAGTTCGGCACCACACACCATAAAACTTACTAACTTACAAGGCTAAATACACCTATGGTTAAAGGGCTCGGCATCTTCGCCAAAATTACCCTATCGCTAAATTAAGTTCAGCACCACACGCCATAAAACTTAATAACTTACAAGGCTAAATACGCCTATGGTTAAGGGGCTCGACATCTTCGCCAAAATTGCCCTATTACTAAACTAAGTTCGGCACCATATGCCGTAAAACTTATAAACTTGCAAGGCTCACTATGCCTATGGTTAAGGGGCTCGGCACCTTCGCCAAAATCGCCCAATTACTAAATTAAGTTCGGCACCATACGCCGCAAAACCTAAACTTACAAAGCTAACTACAATTCTCATCGCCAAAATTGCCAAATCTCTCTAAGTAAGCTGACTACACAGCTCTAAGGAGAATTCCAGTTCAACACTCCAAATACCTGGCACAGTAGTTTCGAATGCAAGGTATGCATCGTAGCGAACTCATTATTTATATAGCTCTTTTATCGGGCAGTTTTTTTATTTAATTAATCAAGCTTGGTTTTGCATTCGAGCTCACCACACATGAATGTTTCGTCTATACCAACGTTCTTAGGAAAATAAATCGAACATGAATCGCAAACATTAAACACAACAAGTAGAGAAATAGTTCAAATTCTTATTAAGATAAAAAAAAGGCATTACAAGAGGCTAGTCCTCATCTGGATACACGTCATCCAGGAAGCATAGGTCGATTTTGGGATATTTTCCTCTTACAGCAGAAGTTATCTTGGCGCTAAATGCCATGCATTTCTCAACCAATATCTCGACCTTTTTCTCCTTCCGCTCGGCTTTGTTCTTCTCATGCTCGGCCTCTTTTTGCTTGAGTTGTTCGACCTCTGCTTGGAGAGCAGAATTGGACTCTTTCTTCTGAATCAAAGCACCTCCAGCTCGGCCACTTTCCTGGCATTCTCCTCGACTAGCTCTTGAGCCTTTCGAGCCTTTTCCTCGATTTTGACCATCTTTGATCGTAGAGCGCCGAAGTTGGAATTGGCTCGTCTACACTTAGAGATAAGGTCATTCATCTTCGCAATTGTAGCGCCGATCAATTGAGATCCCTTCAACACGCAAAAAAATTAAGCACTGTTCGATAGATAAACATCATCAATAAGTTGAAACTACTTACCTCGACCTGATGCCTCTTCAGGCACTCAACCAAGTGTTCGGCATTGAGCGAGGTGAGAGGACCGACCTCCGTAAGCATGCAAGAAGCCATGTTCGCAAAGGTGCAGAAGTTCGGATCATTGGAGGAATATTTATTCCCCTTAGCCTCCTAGAACTCACAAATGTCACTAAGTATGCGGCAAAGTTCTTTTGGCTCCCTCTCGGCCTGGCCTTGTGGCTCAGATGGTGCAGCAAGCCTGACCTGAACAACCTAAGTCTTTGAAACTTCGACAGCAGTGGCCACTGGCTGAGCCTCCAGGGGGGAGTAGACACCACCTCCTCAACAACGATAGGCGCACTCAGAGAAGCTTCGGCGAGCTTTTGCTTCTTTGCCCTCATGATCTCGGCAGCCTGGCTCATTTTCCTCATAGCTGTAAATAGAAAATAAATTAAAACAAGGCATCAGTATCATGAAATATGAAAACACCGAACATTATCTTTTCTTCAATGAGGAACCAATTCCAAACCATAAGGATCTAATAAATTCTTCAAGTCCCATTTATCTCGGGCCAGTTCCCTCCAGCGAGATAAAATTAACTCCTCTTCATTAAAGAGCCACAAGTTCCCATCGTTACGATTGGTGTACCTCCCCCAAGTTGTACGTACTTGAAGGTCAGCCCGCACTCTCTCCACTAGAAAAAATTGATCCTTCCACTTTTTTAAGAACTCCGAGTTCCCAGTAGATACCCTATAACCAGGCCGAGCTTGTATGTAATTGTAGTCTTTGGTACCAGCCCGAAGACCAACCACGTGGGTTGCTCGAAACAGGTTTAAAGTGAGCTCTATCCTTATTTCACAGCCCAAATTTGAAGAGTGGTAAGGGTCCGCCAAGCGTTGAGGTAGAGCTGTCCTATAGCCATATCGAAATACCTTATTACACTTACCTCGAAGCTCGTCAAAGGCAGGCGGACGTCGGCCTCCAGTTATGCCTCGTAAATGGCAATTTTCCTCTTGTTGGCAAGTTTCGTGTTCACCCTTTACGAGGTGCTGGGTTTACTGGTGAAATAGTCCAGTTCAGAAGTTAATTAGGCTAGGAGTGAACCGAGCTCCTTATCCTTAACTGTCGAGCCTATACTCCCCACTCTCGACAGTCGACGAGAAGCCTTCTTCTTGGAGGAGGTAGCAGTTTGGCCTAAATCGACGAGCTGAGCTCCCTCACCCGAAGTAGAACACCTACTCAAGCCCGGGACACTACTACTGGGAGCATCCACACTAACTCCAACTCCTTCACTTGAAGCAACCTCCGAACTCATGGCAAAAGAGTTAAAAGAAAAAAAAACAAAGAATAAGGAGGGGAGATGAAGGACAAACCTGATAAAAATGGTCGAAAGATTGTGAGAAGAGAACAAAAACTTCAAAGCTCCAAGACGATGAGTGCAAAAGAAAGAAGAAACAGAGTGAAATAGGCAAAAAATGAAAAGGAAATGGGAACTGAAAGAAGGTTTATATAGGAAGTCATGATGAATTCGGGCTGTACACGTGGCGATCGATCCACACTTAAGGTCTTGCATTTAAGGCGGTACACCCTAATCGAGACACCCCCAGCCGTTACACCCGATAAAATAGGGAGCCATAAATGCTCTCCCATAAATGCACGCCTGAAAACTGACGTCATCCTGTCAAATCCCGTATGGCAGGGCAGCCCTAGAGGTAAGCCCCCAACACTAGAACAAGGCAAGTGTGCCGATCTTTGACATCGAAGTCCATATCAAAGCTCTGTAAGTACTAAGATCTCGAATCGCCACCACCAGCTCATTCGGCTCAGGCACCACGAGCTCCGATCCGGCGGTATTACATAAACCTGTTCGCCACTTATCCACCAGCTTCCGACATAAATGTCGCCCAATGGAGGGACTTATGATAACAGTCAGACTCATGAGCTGGTTTAATGGTTCCACATGTACCAAACACCTGGTCCAAGGAGGGCTCGACGAACCGACCAAATGTTTAACTCTTCAGCCATCTATAGCCGAGCTATAGATCGGTAACCAGCTTTTCCCAAAAATAACTCCACCACATTGGACAGACAGTCGCCACTAACCCACGTTTCCCTCGAGAACCGCCGAAAATGGGTTAGTGGCCGAAAAAAACGGAAAAACATCTCCCATTATCTCCTGAAAAGGTGTTAGTTCCCCTATAAAAAAGAAGAAAAACAGGTATAAAATGGTTGGTCAACTTTTTCTTGCAAAATAATTCTTACTCTCTTACTCAAAAATTCTAACTTGACCGTCGGAGGCTTCCTTGTCGGAATCCCACCGGTCCATTATTTGTTATTGCATGTGATCGCAAGGATTTAGCTGTGCATTTCACCTGTCATCAGAACCATCAATGCCATTCAACATAAAAAGAGAAAAAAATATATCCATTTCCTCTTTCCTTATTTTCAAAGAAGCAAAGGAAAGAAAGAGAAAAGAAATAAGTAGTTTCTACGATAAAAAAAAAGAATAAAACATGAATTACCTTTTCCTGCACAGGGGGATCTCGCCATAAGAGAGAAACAGGGAAAGAGAGTTTTATTGACAAAAAGAAAGTAAATGGGAGAGAGAGAGAGAGAGATTTTGGTGGAGAATAAGAGGAGAGAGAGATAAGGAAAGAAAACAAAAAGATTTTGTTTTTGGCTTTCTTGAGATTTTCCTAGTTGGTTCTTTGTATTCGATTTTTGTTGATTTTGAATTGCTAGAGATATATACTAATTAACCAATATTGCACATTTTGTTCTTTGGATTTTATCACTTTTGTTTAAAAATTGATGAATAATTGAATTCTGAGAATTTTAGAATATGGCTTATAATCATTGGGTGTTATCATTTTTTTTCTTTGAGGAACCCGGATATTTAGTGTAATTGTGGTTGAGTCTCTTGACAAAATTGGAGCATCCATGCTTGAAAATGACCGGTTTTCTCACTCTTGAATTTGGGTTTTTTTCCCTCTTTTTTCCTTAATGGGCTAAACGGCATTCAATGTAATACTTTTATCTTCTTTAGACTTTTAAAATTCTATTTTTGTTATATTTCATGTGAAATGCTTAAAGAATTTAAATGCTTCATTATATTTAAA
The DNA here is from genome assembly GCA_037975025.1 of Excoecaria agallocha. NCBI lineage: Eukaryota > Viridiplantae > Streptophyta > Magnoliopsida > Malpighiales > Euphorbiaceae > Excoecaria > Excoecaria agallocha. The sequence goes on along the minus strand of CM075806.1, from coordinate 15,289,900 downwards.
AATATATATATCTTTAGATCTAGCTTGTTATTTAGGATTTAGGTTTCTAGTTTTAGTTTTAGATTTTAAGTTTGGATTTAAGATATAGGAGTTAGATTTTTAGTTTAAGGTTTGGGATTTAAGGCATAGGTAGATTAGGTTATAAATTTATGAGGTTTTTAAGGGTAGGGCTAAGGGGTTAGGGTAAGGCTCAGGGCTAGGCCAGGAGGCCTAGTCTGGGCAAGGACGAGGTTGGGTAAGCTAATACATAGCCAGGGAGCCTAGTCCGGGGGGGAGGTCAAGGCAAATCGGAGGGCCAAGTCAAGGCAAGGGCTGCAGGGTAGGGTAGGGCTTGACCCGAGCTTGGTCCGGGCAGCAAAAGGGTTGGGCTCGAGCCGGCCGGGGCACTTGGTTCTAGCAGGGGTAGGGTAGGGCCCGGGTAAGGGTAAATAGATCTTTTTTATACCTTTATTTGGTTAAATAACCATAGTTATTAAAATTGGATCGAACCGACCGATTTAATCGCAAATCGATAGGCCAACCAGTTGGTTCAACTGCACAAAATCGGATTGACAAAAAATCAGATTGGACCGAAAAAAACCGAATTGAACCGAAAAACCGAGAAACCGAACAAAATCGGATTTTTGCCTGAAAATTGCAAAAAATTATATTTTTTTTTGTTTTTTTTCACCCCCTATATATATATATATACTTATTTATTTATTTTTCATTATTTATTTATTTGGAAAAATTAGTCTTTTAAATTCTAAATGTCACTTAATAATTTAATATACTTATTATATATTTGGTTCATTATAATCAAATATATGTGTGTGTATATATATATTAAATTTTTATTATTTATTTATTTGAAAAAATTAGTATTTTAAAGTTTAAGATATCACTTAATAATTTAATATACTTATTATCTATTTGGTTCATTGTATATATATATATATATATATATATATATATATATATATATGAAATTTTTATTATTTATTTCTTTGAAAAAAATTAGTATTTTAAATTCTAAAAATGTCACTTAATAATTTAATAAACTTATTATCTATTTGAATTTATTGTAATTAAATATAATTATACTCATATATGCGAGGTTAATATTTTATGTGTTTGCTTCGTTAGTAATCCATCTAAAAATGAAATTTTTTTCATAATATGATTGTATTTTTATGATTCTAATGTATAATATTCAAAAATTCATAATTAATTACTTGTAATAATAAAATTAAAATTATGTTTTGTAACTTATTATTAGGATATTTGTGACATATATTAATGTTTGATGGATATTTTTTTAATTTTTATACAATAATATTTATAAAATTATAATAATTTATAATATTTTGAAAATAGAAAAAAATTCGGTTGAATCCGATTGAACTGGTCGAACCACGAACCCGCAGCCTCACCGGTTCTTTATCCAATCCGGTTTTAATAACATTGTAAATAACATGCGAATCATCTTGTGCAGGGATTTTATTTTTTATTAACCACAAAATTCATTCAAATTTGCAGAAAAGAATTAACATGGGAGGCATTGTACTATTAAGACAGCTTATCATCTCGCATGTCACGAGAAATCAGTTTGATACTTTGCCAGTCTCTGCTACTTCATTTACATATCTCAGTTATGGCAACATTCCATCCCTCCTAAAACTAAAAACTTCTTTTGGAGGCTTCTCTCTACATGTTTGCTTGTCAATGCTAAGCTTGATGCTCGGCTTGTAGCTAATAGAAACAGAGTTACATTTATTTATTTTCTGCCCTAAGGTCTTTCAAATATAGCAGAAGTTTGACCCTGAGGTTTCAACCGATGATGATTGGATACCATTTAATCAGGTCTGGGTGAGCTATAGAACTTATTCAAACAACTACCCAGCTAAGCTTCTTTTGATAGTCTTGCATGGACAATATAGAAGCAAATGCATTTAAATAACAATATGACGCTGTTAATAATCTTGTCTTAACTCACGTTAATTACTCCCCTTTTCCATATCAACAGCAATGGCCACCCCCTGTGCAGAATCAGTTGAAGGCTTATGTTGACGCTGCAGTTAATAAATTAAATAAAGACAGCGGCACAATTATTGTACGCAATCCTCACAGTGAAGTTGTTCGATGGGGTTCTAGAAAATGGAAGTTTAAACTGGGTCACTTGGTGCTGGAAGCTATGGCAATTTGCGAAGCAATGCTATTTGCTCAATCCCAAAGGTGGAGCCCTGGAATTATTGAAAGTGATGGTGATCTTTGTATTAAAGCTCTTGTAGGTAACTCCTGTAAATATGCTAGGATTGGAGGTATTGTGGAGGAAATATGAATCCCGAAACTTTACTTTTCAGTATGTATCTAGGAAAAAGAACAAGGCTGCTCACCTCCTAGTTAGGCAATCTCAAAAGGAGGATTTTGTTGTTGATAGCCACGAGCAGTCTCGTCTCGTAATGCACCTTTCTCCAGTAGTCTTGTTTTAGCGAAAAAACAAAAGGTCAACTGAACATATTTACTTTTAATATTTGACCAAAAAAAAAATCCAATTGATGCAATATTGCTTTCCATTCCATCTCTAAATTTGACAGAATTTTATCTCCTTAACATCCTCCGCACACCATAATACAAAAGATGCATACTCTTCCCAATTTTAAAACATGAAAAATAATATTGTACTAACTAAAACATTAAGAATAAAATTACCTTTTTATTAAACATTAAAGACAATTACACCTTGAGCCATGAACAAACAAAAAGTTCAAACGGACTCTGCTCATAGTAGAGTCGAGCTGAAATTGCAATTTAACAATATTACAATCAGAAAGAAATTAGAAGGCCTAAAGCTACACATGCACAATTTTTCCAGAATCTCAATCTGTCTAATGACTTGAAATTTGTCATTGATATTCAACAATTAAGAAAATGAAATCCAACAAAGTTCCTGTGTGACGCATTTTGTAGTTGCACTCACGGGTTGGGCATGAGTAACTTTCATGTGAAGAATTTGCAACATTAAATAATTCAAAAGTAGGATTTAACTTGCAAAAACACACATCCATATCGACTAAAATCTTGCTATTTCTTACAGTTAGAATTGAATGATTTTCCTATTTCTGAACTAGAAGAGTTGTAGACCGCCAAAGAAATAAAAATATATTATAAAAAAGAACAGGAGCCCTTAAATACCATGGAACTATGTCTCAATGCATCCCAAAGATGGAAGACTCCGAATCAATTTCAAAGTGTGTGGGTATTCCCATTATTGTCTGCTATATAAAATTAAGGGCTGCTAAGATTCTTGAGATCCTCTTCTTTGGCATACCAGCCTGGTATTATCTTTGAAACGTGTGGATATAGGTCCTTGTAGGAATTTCTGATTGTTCCCTCCGCAACTCCGGTAGCAAGCGAAATTTCTGCATCAGAAGTATTATTATCAATTGAATGCCCATGTATCGACATCATGCAGCGAAAGAAAATTACAAAATTAAGAGGCATTAAACAAAAATCCAGCTTATAAGAGAGAACAGATCACAATCAGATCCACTTGAAATACTTGGTCGGATGCAGAAACGAGGTGCCAAACATTTTAGGTGAACCCGTTAATCTCGTTTCAAATAAAGGCATGAGATTGTCAAACCTCTTAGAGACTTCTTGTCATCTGAAAGCTGAGTTATAATATAAATGACTGCTGCTGCAATGGATATAGGACTCCTCCTGCAAAAGTTACACGCATGAATGTCATAATGCGATAAGAAAGCAACTGATAAGAAGTTCTCTGTGTGCACGCACAAGCAAAGACCATTGGGCTTAATAAAACAAATTCGACAATGTATTCCCTTTTTCAAGTGCCAAACGAACTTTATTCACCATAAACACAAGATCAAGATCGAGGATAAATAAACAAAGAATGCATAGAAGGGTAAAACAAACAGTAGTGCCCTCCAGCCATGTCAATGCACCTGAAGACAAATCCTTAGAAGTGCCCAAGTAGAAACCAACAAAATAAAATTGTCCCAGAGCAAGCAGAGAAGACAAAAACTGAGTATTCCAAAAGGCTATCAGTTTACATCTGCCCACAAATAAAACCAAACTGGCTCCCACCTTTCCTACACATAATTGCTGGAGCTTTATTAATTTGAGGAGGTGTGCTTGTGAAATCTATTGATAATTAAATACTGGACGCAACTTTGTACATATTCAATTAAGTGGGGCTTCGAAGAGAGATTTGAGGCAATGCAGATTTCAATAAGGAAATTTGCCTCAAAAAATGTTAAATAAGCTTGGATACTGAAAAAACAGAAATGCTCTCTAACAATATGCAAAGCTTGTCCTTAAAGTAAATAAACTGAAATAAATTTTCAATGCTTCAAGAGGAAGATTTATTTTATATTCACTTCTTGAAGACCCTACTAAACTCCCAAAGCTCTTAGTTGCAAACTGTGGCACCTCCATTCAAATGGTTAGGGGTGTTTCAAAACCAAATTCAGCACTTGAAACAAAAAATTTAAGCACTTCCTAGTTTTCAAAGCTTACCCTTACAATAATTTTTAAAGGGAAAAATTAAAATAACATTACAAGCATAAAGTTGCCAAATTTTCTATTCCATGCTGTTCAATAGCTAAAATTATCAAATGGATTTATATCATCCAATACTACCTTTTCAATTTATACAAATCAGTTTTATCATTCAGTATCATGCTTTTCTTTGACTAATCTCTAAATTTGTGGCCTTATTTTCCAGTTTTACCAAACACCGTCAGTATTTTTGAACTATCAATTGCATATCATCTCCTCCTAGTTTAAACAAGATTCTTCCAATTAAATCTAAAATCTTTTCTATTTCTCCATAAGAAACCTGAAAATGTATCACTTTCAACCAAGAAATAAATTGCTTAAACATTAAAAGTTAAATATTTATTACGAAGTTCCCAAGAATCATTAAAACCAGCAAAAGAGAGGCAATAGCAATTACTGGAAGCTTATGAGTACCTAATGTCAAACTCTTCTGACTTCTGCACAGCTTCTTGGGCAGCTTTCACTGCTTGATTATTCATGCCAAGATTTGAACAAAAACGCCTCTGCATATGAAATTCGGACAGATATATATTAGTGATGCATGAAGATAGTACAATGTAACAAGACAGACAGAATGTCCAATAACACAATATTCCACTGTCAAAAAAAAACAAAAAAAAAAACAAATTAAGTGCTCAAGTTCTTTAATAAAAAGAGTTCCAAAAAAAAAAAAATGAAAACCCACCATAAAATCTCCAGCATGTATTGTTCCCATCTCCACCGATTGACCTGCCTCCAATCCTAGTTGTTTCACAATGTACTCTTTTGCTCGGCCAATTTCCTTCTTTGTGGCCCCATTGGCGACAGAGCAAATTTCTATGTTGAAATCCATAAGTTCAGGGAAGCTCAAACACATAGAGAAAGATAATTCAGGAAGCATCCAGATGTATGTTAAAAGGGATCTTAGGCCGTACCCTTTACAGTTCGCGGCTTGTCTTCTTGTCGACAAGCAATGTAGAGGCAAGCAGCCAATAAGGCATCCTGATTTCTTCCTCTACTGGACTTTTGATCTTCAACCTTTTTGTAGATCTCGTTAGCCCGATCCTTCAGATAGAGACAAATTCAAAGTTAGACGAATATAAGCATCATACAGGAAAGAAGTTTCAAAATCCTATGACATAACTAAATGGAGGGAAGCAAACAGCAAACTACTATGAAAAAATACTTGGCAGATTTTAAAATTATATCTAAGCTCACAGGAAAACAAAATATTTTCAATAAATCCCACTTCTTTCTTTCCCTTCCTCTATAAGGAAAAGATTATAAAGGCATCTTGATAAATCGTAATAGTTTTCTTTGTACGATGCATGTGATGCCCACAGAAAGTAGGGTGAATATGAATGCAGGCAGAAAAACAAAAGAAAAAGAAAAGTTCACCTCTTTCACCTAGCCCAAATATCCTCCGGCTAGAATGAGAAGTCCATTATTAATTTAAAAGCTAGCCTAAGTGTTTGTCATGACTCTTAAAGTATTTCAAGCCTGTTTCAAGTAATCCACAAAATCAGCATTTTATATTAAATCCCTTTTGTGGCATTGACTACAAAGAAGAACAGAAAATTCAGTAAATACATTGGGAATAAATTATCTTCGTATTAAAATAATAACTTTCAGATCTACTGACAGTATAGACCTGAAAGATAATATGGATTGAGAAATGAAAACTAAATGGTAAATTTTTGAAACTACGCTAGCAGTGAAAGCTGCACGGATAAGTTGATATAGTCTTAATCTCTTTTAATAAGCAAAGTTGTCCTAGAGCATCAGCCTCTCAAAATGCAAGCTCTGAGAAGAGTCATAAACACATGCAATTTTCCCTTGCATTTGGCACACAACAGTAAATTATTCATTCCAAGTCTTGTACATATGTATAAATATTGAATTAGTGAGTGGTGTACCTTGATAGTCGCAACAAGACCCAACCTGAAACAAAAATTTACTCAACTTAGCAATGATCTTGCAATAATTCAGTCATTATCTTACAATTACCTATAAGTCAATATATAAAAGAAAAATATGGTCTCCAAAAGGATATCCAAGAAATAGATACTGATTTCAAACTATTGGGTGGTTTTGAGTTCGAATTTCTGCCCCCCAATATGATAATAATGATCTTTCTATAATTCATTCATGCAAACTAACCGAATGTGATTACACTTGTTCTTAGAAGCAGAAGCAAACATATTTTGAATTTTTCCCAAGCAAGACACGTTTTCACCATAATTTTTAAGCACATATATTTCAAAGTCATCAATCGCTGATCAGAGCAGAAAACTGATTTTATCAATCATATAACCAATGGAAAAATTCCTAATGCATTCAAGATTATAAAATAACCAAAATAAAAAATAAAAAACTACCCCATTTCCAAGCATTCAAGAATTCAGAACCCCTAGCTAACAATTCCATATTCCATTGATTTATTTGTGCAAAAAAAAAAACAAAAAAAAAACAAAAAACAAAGCAGAACATCAGACTCAGCTATTTAAGTTACATATAAGGTCTCAATAATTAAACTCGATCAACTACCTTCCTTAACTATCAGAATCCATGATCCATAAATAACCAATCGAACACAACACCACCACCGGTCCAGCTTAAAAAAAAAAAAATCAAACTCCAAACAAATACTAAACCATAAAACCATACCTATCAGACATGGTAGCAATAGTTTTAAACGCCAAGATCAACCCCCGATCCGGATTAGAACCCCGATTCTGCCACCGACCCAAGGAAGACGAAAGGAACTCTCCAGAAGCACCATTAGGCTTAGCGATAACGGTTGAGAGACCGCCGTCAGCCAAGAGAGGATTGGTAGGGCCACCTACACGAACCGGATCATTATCGCCGGACTCATTAGCGAAGGTTCTCCACTCCGATGTCTCATCGATCGAGTGCGATTCCAAAACCAACCCACACTCCGAACAAACCGTGTCCCCTGCCGAGTGATCAAACACCACCTCCGTTTGCCGCTTGCAGTCCGAACAAAATGCATCCGACATTTTTAAAAATTTGGACAGATTAAATAAAAATGCAAGCTTTTCAAGTTTCTTCCGTTCAAGATTATTCCCTTTTTTCACATTTAAGTTTCACTTTGCTATTTCGAGCTAAAATCGCGAGAGAGCACAAAGAAATTAAAGGGAAGAAGAGAGAACGAAACTAAGATGGACCGGAGAAGGGGTTATTTATAGAAAACTGGCGAGGGTTTGGGAGGAAGAAGATTTATCAAGTGTTTTAAGCGTATTTTTGTAAAGAAATGTAGACCGTTGATTTGGAGATGTTGAGGAATGGAGGGTTGAGGTTGTGTTTAGGTGTGGGGTAGGGTAGGCAGTTTCGCGGGACTTAGTAATGAGTTGGTTGTTGGTGGTGGGAAGGGCCGTGCGTTGTTTGATTTATTTATCTTAGTTGGAAATTTGGGGAGTGTTTGGATGATAGGTTGGCGACGTCCCTAAAATATGGTTATTGTTGTCAAATTTTTATTTTAATTATAAATTTATTCCAAATTCAACTTTTAGGTTAAATTTTTTTCCATGGTTAATTAATCATGAAATCGGAATCGATTGTGGCCTAATATCATTAAGTGTTTGCAGTTCTAATTGGAATATGAAATTTCAACCGATACACATATTCAAATTAGACCTGGCAAAATTGACTCAAATTCATGGATCGATCCAAATTTATCCAAAAAAATTGATCCAAACCCAATTCAATCCATATAAATACCTATTGGGTCAATCCAAAATTGACCCATTTTATTTTTTAACTCAACTCAATACCCATTGGATCAATCCAAAATTGACCCATCTCACTTTTCAACCCATTGGATATTTTCAAAATTCAAAGATCTAGATTTATTGGGTATTAACCCAACGGGTATTTTATGTGATTTTGTAATAATAATAATAAGAAGAAGAAGAATTATGCATTATTTTTCTTCTTCTTATTATTATTACAAAATCTCATACATCTATATAATAATAAGATGCTTTCTAAATAATTTATTTATATATATATATATATATATATATATATGTCACATAAAGTAAACTATGATGCTTCAATTTCTTGTAAATATTAAAATTAATTTATAAATTATAAGAAAATATAAATTTCGATGAAAATAGTATATAAATACAATATAATAAATATTATTCATTTGGAAATTTTCACCAATTCAGCGTTCTTTCCTTTTTAATAGCCAAAAATATTATAAATATTATACAATATAATAAAAATTTTCTAATTCAGCGTTCTTTCGTATGCAATTTTTCAGCCACTAGCTAGATACTTTCAAACGCAGAGCTTAACCATTCCTATGCTAATAAGCTCTACTCTTACTCTTTCTTTACACATACCTTTGTGTTGGATATTGGTATTCAAGTCTGGATTAAAAAATCTTGGAGGGGCAATAACTATCATTATATTAAATTCTATAATTATAATAATAATTATTATTTTCGTTAAAATTAAAAAATAATAAATAAATTTAAATTTAATATTAAATTGCATAATAAAAATTAAATTATTAAATTTATTAAAGGATAAAATAAATTATATTATATTAATATTTTTAAAAATAAACATTCAAAATTAACCCAAATCCATGGATCGATCCAAATCAATCCAACCCATTAATGACCCATATTTTTTGACCCATTAATGACCCATCCATTAATGACCCAATCCAAACCCATCCAACCCACCCATTTGCCACATCTAATTCAAATAAAAAATATATTAAAATTTTTAAATTAAATTGAAATGGTTGAAAGCATATCATTTTTTTTTATCGATGCTATTCGATTTTCATTTTAATCTTGTTTTCTTGATGGTTGCACCCTAATATTGTAATTATATACTTTTAATTTGATTTGATAATTTTTAGCCAAACCTAAATTTGTTCAAAAAATAGTAATTCGAATCTAAAATCGAATTTAAAAGACTTCCAAATAATCCGAACCTAAATAACTCGAAAAAAATTAAAGTTAAAAGCTGATCCAAATACGAAACATCAAAAAATAGGCATGGAAAATACTTGAAATATGATTTCAAATTCATGACCTGATTTTCAATTAAATTTTATTTTAAGTAATATTTATTTATTAATTAGAATTCAATTTTATATACGTGTTGGGAGAAAGAAGCAAAAAGTGACGAACTGATCGAAATTCAATACGATGTCATTTTAGTTATTATAATAATAATAATAATAATAATAATAATAATAACAACAACATATTTTATATTATATCACAAATATATATATATATATATACCCAAAATTTCAAATCTATCGTATCTCAACTCTCTTTTATTTTATTTGTTGCTCATTCTTTTTATCTGTCGCCCTCTATATCTTTTTTTTTTAATTTTTGTAGTCATAAGTTTACTAATATATATATATATATATATCCAAAATTTCAAATCTATCGTATCTCAACTCTCTTTTATTTTATTTATTGCCCATTCTTTTTATCTGTCGCCCTCTATATCTTTTTTTTTTTTTAATTTTTGTAGTCATAAGTTTACTAACTCTAGCATCATCTTGTGCTCCATTGAGGAGCTCTCTGACGAGGTCTCTAGTATCCATTTTACTGAGTAATTTTCTGATCTTATTATCAGAACATCAAATTGACCATTTGATTTTGAATTTTCTATGAAGGGATTTTGTTTTCCTAAGTTCATTAGTGATTTTGCAAGATTAAAGGTTACAAGGGAAACTGGTTCGGACCATTTGGGTGCAAAGGATTTGTCAAGTGCCCCAATTGGCATGCTGATAGGAACACCTGGGGAAGTTGATCAGCAGATGGAGGAAGGAAGCATTGTAACTGATAATGTCAAATACTTTGTAAGTTTGCTATTGTTTTATTGCAGTTCCTTAAATCGTGGATCATAAACTCTTTTTCCTACCTCTTGCTGTAAAGTATCAACCTCTGCCAATGATTTCAAAAATTGTGTATGCGTTTTTGATTGAAAGTGGAGGCATGGGTGACTTTTATGTTAGAACATTAAGTGACAGCTAAAATATAATGATAGGTATTGGATGACATAGATGCCACGCTTGAACATGGATTTGCTCCTCAAATCAGCAAGATCATAAACCCATTAAAAGAACTGTACCCCTGGACTTGATGATCAAACACTTCAAACTATTTTAATCACTTGTATATCCAGAAAGGTATACAAACCTACTCTATAATTTCATCATATTGCTCTGTTGCTTTTCTTTCTCTGGCCCTTGTTTCTCTTTGAAATTTTATAAGCATTGTGTTGAAAATTTTGGGGGGCTACTATTTCTAAGTTGGTTTACACATTCAAATTTAACAGGGATGTGAGATTAGAAGGCAATACAACATATGGAGCCAACTTTGAAGTTCGTCTAAAGAATAAAGATTTTCCTATAGAGCAAGATCAATCCGCATTCAGTTTGTCGCTGATGAAATGGAAGGGTGATTTGGGTCTGATGGCCAACGTACAGTCACAATTCCTCATTGGTCAAGACTCAAAAATGGACATCCAAGTTGGCATGAACAACAAGAAAAGTGCGTAGATCACCATTAAGACCAGTAGCTTAGAACTGTAAGTTGCTCTCATCGCCGTTCTTCCAATGCTAGTATCCATTATAAGGAATGTCTGCGCTGGTTCTGCTGCAAGAAACTCAAGCATGGTATATTACTAGTAGTTCTTAGTTGTAATAAAATCAATTTTGAAAGATGAGACATTTAGCAAATGGTAGTTGTAGTCTTGCTTAGTTTCATGATTAGAATAACTATTCATTCTGCTGGACCTTAAATTTGCTTATGCAACTTCTTTGTTATGTTAAATAATGAAAAGGGGCCTCTTTTTTAATAATAATTTGAGGTCCAAAATGCAGAAATTACTAATTAGTAAATAGTTACATAAATCTGTTATAATTAGTTTTATCATTTTGTTAATTCTTGCATATTTGTGAGCTTTGAGCTTTTTAAGTGAATTGATTAGATGTTTATGTGTTTTTTATGTTTTGGATGTCTTTTCAAAGTAGATTAGGATAAAACATTAAAGATATTGTGGGGTTAGAATCATCATTTGTTAATTAATTTCTTTTCGTTTTTTCCTCGTTACAGTGGAATTTATTTATTAGCATGCTCATTAGTTTCTAAATAAATCTTCCTTAACTTTACAGTTGAAAAAAGTGGAGATGTTAGCTCAAGTTTAATGGTCACAAGACATACAAAAAAAAAAGTAAAGCAATTGAAATATCAACTTATGACTCTAAAGAACACAAAAAAACAAAAGGTAATTATTTTTTTCTCTGTCTTTTATATCTAAAATGTATTATATTATGGAATGATAATATAAAATTAATATAATATTTAACAATTTTTTTTGTATATTATCTATACACAGTGTGTATTTGATATATACACGGTGTGTACAAGGTGTACATAGTGTGTATACTTACTGTATACACAGTGTGTATAAGGTGTACACACAATGTGTACTTGATATATACATAGTGTGTATATGGTGTATACAGTGTATGTATTTGCTATATACACAGTGTGTACAAGGTATATACAATGTGTACTTGGTGTAAACACAGTATGTACAAGGTATATACAATGTGTATATGGTGTACACACAGTGTGTCTATAATGTACACACAGTGTGTACAAGGCGTATACAGTATGTGTACTTGTTGTACACACAGTGTGTACTTGTTGTATACATTATGTATACAAGATTTATACAGTGTATACTTGTTGTATACAGTGTGTACTTGTTGTATACACAGTGTGTACTTGGTGTATACACTGTGTATACAAGGTATATAAAGTGTGTACTTATTGTACACAATGTGTATTTAATGTACACAGTGTGTGTACTTGATGTACACATAGTTCAAAGCTAGTTGCAGTAACCAGCCAAATGGATTATTTGTATCACATGAAAAACATAGTGGCTTTTGTTTTCTTCAAACAATTGCCTTTGTTATTCATCTATATTGTACTCTTTCTGAAACTTAGACTATTGATGATGCAAAAAAGACAATCGATAAATCATGCTTATCTCTTGTATGTAATCAGCTTGCAATGATGATGGGTGATGAGTATTCAATGGGTCCGAGAGAAGTTTTCAAAAGCTTAAAAGAATGATTCATCGTAATTTAGGAGAGGTGGATGTTGTTATTTTTCCTGTTTCAGTTTTCTTCTTTTGTTTGTTGCATTGGCTTGAATAGTATAGAATGTGACTGCAGAAGAAATTTAGACTGCACTGTTTTTGTTGGTGTCGTGGGCCGTATAGTAGCCACTTCATTCACCTTGATGTTTGTGAATAAGTACTCTAAATGTGTATATTAACATTTCTCTTAGTAATTAAGCATTTTAAATTTGTTAGCATCTTACTTCCTTTATATCTTTGTAAATCAGTAAAAGTGGGTACGCATATTAAGAATAAGTTGTATCTTTGAATATACCAAATATGTGGCTTTGATTCAAGCTTGGGCTATAACACTCTTATGCTTGCTATCTGTGAGCATTTCAAGAAAGCAAGAAATAAAGGGAGTACAAATTTTATTGACTTGATTCATATCTTTATATTTTGAGCCTTGTTACATAGTTATTGCTTTGGCTAGTATTCCTGGTGGTACTGCTATTCTTTGCCTAAACTTTGGTCAATCTCCAATATGCAGTACCACCTATTATATTCTCTTATTTTAAAAGAAAAGTTCACTATCCTATTAATTCCTGAGGTTTGGACATGCTTGTTTTTGCCTTGTATATAGATTACTAATAATTATACTGATAGGTTATGTGATTCTAACTGAAATTTTTCTTATCTTTATTGTTAACACATTCTTTATAGAGCACTAATGACATGTCTCAATGCCGTTAACACATTCTTATCCAGATCACAACCTATTACTTCATGAGATTTAAAAAGACCTAATTTCTTTAGAAAAGTGGACTCCAAAAACCAATCAATCTATTGGGAAAAAATAAAAATTAAATTTTCAAGAGCTAATTTAACAACCAAGCCTAAGTGCATATGTAAACATGATACATTCACAGCTGATCAGCTGATAAGACATGATGAAGCTTCTGACTTTTTTTGAGATCGTAGTAACCAAATGTAGCTTCGCGCAATGCATCTACCTCCTGCTCAGGCCAATTGAAGTGCTTGAGTACAGCTCTTTCATCCACCTACACATTAAACCAAGATAATTAATTCTTAAACTGAGATTAAGCATTAAACCATGTGCAAATCAGTACTTTTTTGAACTAATATACAATTTAACACTCAAGGGAAATGAGAATAAATGCAATGTTTAACTTTTTATGCAAAACAAAAGCAATGACAATTCCAGATAAAATTTAAAGGTGGCAACATGTGTATCTAACCTTCCTCTCGTCATGTAGTAACCACATTCTTCCTATAGTAAATTAGTAACACATAGTGGATTATGTCAAAAGCAAGTTTATTAGTTGTTGGCAACTTCAAGATTTACACATTACACTTAGGATTTTCACCATAGGGGGACCATCTTGATCAATTGGAAAAAAATTATTGACTTGTCAGTGATTAGATAGCAAACTAGCATTTATTTTATGCCATGAAAACAAAACAGGGTTGGAAAACAAACCAAATAATCAAATTGAGATGGCTACTTAATATTGTAACATTTTTTAACAGTAGCAGTGAGTTAGCTTAGTCATCTCTAGCTACAAATTTAAAACTTGAACCAAGTTGTGTCCGTTAACTAATAATATTAATTCAAGTGGTTGTATATCTATCTGCACATCACAAATTACTCATTACTTACCCCCAAAACATTTCGGACACTTATATATCTATCCACACATCACACCTTTTCTCAAACTATTTCTTTTATAACTCTAGATGGAGTTGATATTCAAAAGCTGCAATTGAAGTCATTAAGTCAGCAGATGGGGCTAGTAAGCCAAGAATTTAGCTACTAGACGAAGCTATTAGTGCTCTAGATCCTGAATTTGAAAGAGTAGTTCAAGATTTTCACACATTGCATAAACCCCATAATTAACCCCTTTTTTGTTCCGATAAACCCAATAATTAACTTACCAAAATGAAGATTAATTATTTTGAAAACCAAATTAATACGCTTATTAATACTCATCAAAACCTCCATCTTGCTTCAATTTTAAAATATTGTACTTAGTTGCTTAGAAAATTTGGATTAGAAGTTGTAAACATCTATTTGTCCAAGCCTAGATATCAACTTTAAACAATCACCACAACAACGTGGAAATTCAACCCGAAAAATCCATAGAAACTCTCTATGTAGCTGCCACTAAAAACAAGTTGAAGAAGATAAAAAGCACATTCAAATCAAAAGCGAACTTTAATAAGAGAATCTAAAGAACCAAACAACCTCAATTAACACAATAATAAATCCCCAAACAACTCTTATTATTTAAAAAGTAAAGTATATCTAAATTTTCTAAGCAACTAAGTACAACATTGTAAATTTGAAAGGAAAAAAGCCGACATCCCAATTTTCAAATCATAGCAACTCAATGTGATACCAAGTTAAAAAAAAAAAAGTAGCAACAATTCCACATATTTCTTTTAGAGTAAACGAAAATTAAGAGAAGAATTTACCAAGAAACTTATAGAGCTTAACGGAGTGATCAATAGATCTAGAGGCTAAGCAGGTAGAATTATGGCTAAAGGCAAGAGCAGTAACACCATCATGATGGTGACGAAGAATCCTCGGGGCATTTGAAAGGAGGAGCGAGTCATGGATGCAGATAGTCAGATCAGAGAAGGAGGCAGTGACCAAGTACAGGCCTGATGGTCCCACAAGATGGAGCAAAAAGAAAGCTAGCTGCCACCAGTGGTGGAGGATTTGTGAGTTTCTCGTAGTTTCAGCGTTCAGAGAAGATCGTCAGAGAGATAACACAAAATCGTCGAAGAAGGAGCAAAATCCCAATTGTCGTAGAAGGAAGGAAATTCCGATCATTATATAAGGAACAAAAACTTGATAGTGGGAGAATGAGAATGTTGTTTTTATTTAGGAAAAAAATATATTGTATTTGTGAAAATAAAAATTTAAAAAGTGGGATTTATGAAAAATATGGGGAGGAGTTGTATTTTTTGAAAAAAAAAGGAAAAAAAGTTAACAAATGAGGTAATTTTTTCTATAAACAATCCTGAAATGGTATTAAAATAACGTAGCCTTAAAGTTTGGTATCAGTCTCTTCTGATGCCCCTTATTACTCACCATAACCACCTTAAAAACAAAACTTTGTACCACTTAGTATTTTTTGTGTTAATGTGAAGTCAAATCTTGATTTGGATTTAATACTTCTTGTCAGCTTTATATTAGGCAAAGAAGGTTAAATGAAACAATATACTTTGCCAAATAAATGCTATCCTTAAAGATAATTCACCCACGTAAATTAAGCAAGCAAGAATAGTGAATTGCCTGAAATTCAACAAGCTCTTTTGTGAATATAACAGTAAGCAGGAGTAGTGGAAGGAAAAAATAAACCCATCGTAAGTAATTTTAAGGGGGAAGGAGTTTTTTCTGAGCAAGAGAGAAATCAGGAGCATAACGTATGGGAAAGACATCGGCCAATGGAAACAAAAATAGGTGCGGTAACTTGTAACTGGTCAATAATTAGACTAGTTTTGATAAGATTCCTAAATTAATTTTAATTAACAAAATAAAATTTCACCAAAGATTGGACCCTTACAAGTACTCTAAGCACAATAAGAGGCGAAGTTACCGATTTGTATTAAATTGGACTTTTGAATTCAATTCATGCGCATGCAATTATTTGTGAATGTGAACTGATTAATTGACCTATAAATAATTTTATTAATTAGTTTACTCATTTCAATTAATCATTATATCGATTTTATTTTTTAATCAATTTTTGTGAATCAATTTATTGATTAATTTTTAATTAATTTATTGGTTAACCATTAAAATATTTTAACATATAAATTTAATAAATTATACAATTTATATTGTTATTTTTAATAGTTAAAAATGTTTCAAAAATGAAAAATATAATATTCATTAAAAAATTAAATATAATATCCATTAAAAATAAAAAAATTATAATTAATTATAAGAATTGAATAAATTCAATATGAAAACTAACAATAAGTGTTAATTTTGCATATATAATGAATAAATAATTGAAATAAAAAATAATTTTAATAGTTATTTACTAAAAATATATATTATGATAATATTTTAAAAATTCATATATCTATATCATAATATTTATAAATTATACAAATATTAAAACATTTAAATGTGAAAATTAAAATATAACATATAAAATATATATAGATCGGCCAACTGTTAATAACCATCTATTTTTAAAAATAAAAAGCGTAACTCTAAATCTTTGATTTAATTAATTTAAAATCAATTTAGTTTTTTTATTAACCAAAATCTTGCCCATGCCCGCAAGTCCATTCCGTTTACTTGCTATTATGTCTAAAAAAAATGTTGGACAAAGGTGCTTTTAAAATTATCTCATTTTTACAACAATTAATTCTTTTGAATTTGGTTGTACTCGATTGCAAAATCTGAATAAAGTTTCCAAAAATTTCTCCGTTTAGCCTTTCAATGAAAATTTTCAAATCCAACATATTTCTTTATTTTGGAAATAAAAGTCAAATAGAAATTTTTAAATAAAGTTCCATTCTAAATTTTTTATGTATTTTTAGAAACTTTTATGTATATTCTAACCTCACAGATTATTTTTCACTTAACCAACAAACTTTCACTCATAGGTTAAACAAATCTAATACGATAGAAAAGAAAATTTGTCTTGATGACAAGAGGTTGTCTTGCTTTATAGAAAGTTCTGTCTTGTATCTGTTCTTTCTGTTTTGCTATTATGAATCAACAAGAGAATATATGTGATATTGAAGGGCAAGTTGCGCAATTGTCTGTCAATAAAGACGAGAATGATAGAATTATCGTTGAGGATGATGGAGTAGACGAGAATACTGTGGACTTAAGATGGAGCCTGGTAGGTCGGTTTTTGACAAAGAAAACCATTAATGTTCATGCTATGAAACAAACGTTGGCGGCTTTATGGAGACCTAGAATGAGGGTGTTCATCAAATAGGGATGAGTAAATTTTGGTTAAAACCGAAAAATTAAACCAAACCGACTAATTTTTTAGTTTGATTTGGTATTTCAATTTGGAATTTTAGAAATATTCGGTTATTTCGGTTCGATTCGATTTTTGAAGAAGAAAACTGCAGAAAAATCTAAACGATCGAATTTCTACTTAAACTACGTCATTTTATGTTTAGTCTTAAAGCCTATGCGTATCCCTCTTCACTCTTTAGTTCAAGCAAACCTTTCATTTTTTCCCTAACCAAGTAACCCTATTTTCTCTCCACTGCTTGCCATATCGCCGCCAGAGCAGTAGTTCGTCGACCGATGATCGATCTTTGGCGAGTCACACACATATGGTTTTTGGGCTACAAGGTATGTATTTCATTTGTGGGGCTTTTCTATTAAATAGAGGAAATATCGAGTTTTTTCTTGTTATGGCTGCCTGAGCTTTCCTATCTTACTATCTACAGCTATACAACTTTTCTTCTTTTGTTCCTCAATTAATCGCCCTACAAAGGTGAGTTTTTTTATTTTTTTTAATTTTTTGGTCCCCTTTACAAATTTTATGTAATTACGGATTAAGTTCTAAGTAATACATATATATAATCTAACCAAATATAGAAATATATTAATATTTATATTACAATGCAATCAAACATAATAATGTAATTATAATTTTTATGAGTAGCACTTTTCGGTGATGAACGATGACACTAGCATGAATAGTATAAACTAAAAGTCATTGGAACCTATAAAAAATTTATTGTACTACTAAAAAAATACTATTAATGACTTGTCCGATGATATAATTTGAGGTAAAAATGAAGTCATTTAGGTTACCAAAAGTTAAAAATAAAAATAAATAGCGAAACCGTAAAAGGTTGATCAAAACTTTAACCGGCTAGAAAATATTCTATGAATCTTAGAAAATTATTCTAATCATATGGAATCTTTTGAAATAATGTAAATGAATTTTTAAAAGTAAAAAAGTAATTTTTGAATAAATCCAAAAAATTAATTTTTGGATTGGTAATTTAATTTCGAATTCTGAAATATACCATAATAAATTCGTTTTGAGTTGAAATTTTAAACACATTCTAAATAATATTTTTGGAATAATTTTGGTAAAAATTTGACAACAAAATAAAATAGACCAATCATAAATGGATAAGTGGATTAATCATGGCCATTTGATAAAAAACTTGATGATCAAATCATGGCCATTGATCAAGCTATATATAAACATTACACATTTGAGATTTTTATCCATTTTTCACTCACATTTTCAACCAAATATAGAAATATATTAGTATTTATATTACATTATTAATGTAACCAAACATAATAATGTAATCACAATTATATTTCATTACGTTACATTTATTAATCCATTATATTATTCAATCCATTACCACTTACCAAACATGGTTTTAAATATTTAGCATTTACAGTGGTGAAATCAAAATTTATAATTAAGGAAGACAAAAATATAAGTTATGATTAAAAGAAAAAAAAATATAATATAATTAAAGGTGGCAAAAAACATAAGTCATGCAAAATTGTCTATCTACTATAAAGATGTGTGTGTATATCTATATATATATAATAAAAAATTTCAAAAATTAAAGGGGCAATTGCCCCCTTTCTTTTTATGTGGTTGCGCCACTGAGCATTTACAATGAAGGGCACTAATTCTACTTGTGTGGATCCACTTTTATGGCCCTTTAAATTTAAAATTTATTACCAAAGAGCTAAAAACATACATATTCAAAAGTTTAAATGACTCAAATTTTCGTTCAATTTCCAAATACATCTAATAATTTCCACATCAGATTCATTGCATGTGCCAATATATGTATGTATGTATGTATGTAAAGCAGTAGTTAGACCTAAGAGGAAGTTGAGAATCTTATAACAGTAATTATGGAAAGCAGAAAGAGATGTGACATTTTATAAAAGTGGTTTTTGAGTTTTGAAATGTATTTAGGAATGTAATTCGTATATCATGAAGCCTAAAGGGTGGAATATGGAATATAAAAAAGGCCACTAACCATTGAAAATTCTCAAGGAATTACATGGTTAAGCCTTTTACTCTGTGTACTTAAAATGGCTTAATCTCACGAAGCAACTTTTAAATATGAGATTAAGCCTTTTTACTCTGTGTACTTAAAATTTTAGAAACTAAACTGGTTATTTTGCATTGAAAAGTTGAGAGCCGTAGAGTCCAACACCCGTTGAGACATCAAAACTAGTGTTGGGGTTGGTTTTTGCAAGAGTTAAAAATACAAAAGTTATGAATGGACATTGAAGAAGTAAAATAGGTAGGGTGTGCAAATGATCGGTTCGGTTCGATTTTGGACCGAATCGAAAATTGAACTTTACAAAATAAAATAATCGAAACCAAAGTAGTTAGAATCGAAAACCGAATAGACCAAAATAATTTTGATCGATTTAGATCGATTAAATCGGTTCAAAATATTGATATGGGCTTGAGCCCAGTTTTGGATGTTGGCCCAAATTTGAAGGTTGTAGTTATTAGGCTTTCTTTGTAACCAGAAGCAAAACTAGAGACAAATATTTTGTTTCTTTATGTAATTAAAAATGTTAGTGGGTTACAAAGAGATGGCATAGGCTTTAAGATCTTTTTTAGAAGAAAAAGGTTATTAAAAGAAGAAAACACGCAATCAAGTTGAACACTTAACAAACACCATCTATCATTTTTACGTTTTCCAATACACAAAAACTAAATTAGACAAACCAACAAGCAGAATGAGCACTATCCAGTAAAAAATCAGAAAAATAAATACTGGATTTAAAAGAAAGAAGAAGCATTGAAGCACTACCAAAACGAAGTCGTTCTCGCAATTAGGCTTTTTGGGTGCTAAATCATCATCATGAACTATGTCTCCAGCTGTCACAGAAGATGGGTAATAGAGCACTGAAATGAAAAGAGCAACAGAAAAAAAAACCCTTCTCTTTCTCCCTCTATGTGAGCCATAGGAAGCCCCACCCACTCTCTGTTCTCATCTTCTTCACGCCACGCACCTTTTTTTAATCATCGCATGCCTCTCTCTCTCGTATTTTAGAACTAAATTGGCTGATGAATGGGTTTACGACAATTGGGAATCAAAGAAGAATCGAAGAAGGGGAGAAAAAGAAAAGGCGGCGACTGTTGGGAACTTGGGGTTAGGGATTTCTATAAGATGTGTGTTATATATATAAGCAAAATGGTTTAGGCGGTTTTAAGATCGGAGTGGGTATGAATTGATTTATCAGTATATACATGCCAATTATTTTTGGAAAGTGAGTGCTTTGGAGCTAATATGCATTTGCTCCTTTTGTTTTATAGTGAAAAGATGTCTACTGACCAAGGACAACAGTCGACTGACAGCGGGAGTGAGGCATCAAGTAACATTGGGCGATAAGAGGCCCCACAACAGAACCCTCCTCCTGTGGCACCGCCTCCTTTTCCTCAGCCAGACTTCCTTGATTTGATGGCTGACTACATTCAGCAGCGACTGCAGGCAGCTCTAGCTTCGATGCAGCCTCAACCGATAGTAGTACAGTTTCAGCTAACCCTACCTAGGCGGAGACCTATTTTAGAGCAATTAAAAAGACTGGGGGTGAAAGATTGGGGGCGAAAGACTTTGCTGGAAGAGAACCATTGACACCTTCAATGGCTAAAGAATGGTTATATAAGATAAAAAAGGTTGTTTGAGATAACCCACAACCCACTGGAAGAAAAATTTGAAGGCATTGTGGCATTACTTTAGGGTCCTGCATTCACTGGTGGGATTCAGTTAGAAGACATACTCCTACAGATCAATTGAGTTGGGAGTTCTTCATGGACCAGTTTAAGAAGAAGTATATTGGGTCCAAGTATAAAGTCACTATGCAAGAGGCTTTCTGGAGATTGAAACAAGGAAATAAGATAGTGGCAGAGTATGAACGAGAGTTCGAGCGTTCGAGTGCTTACCTAGATGAAGGCCAGGCTACAGAGGAGAAATTATGTTACAGATTTGAGAAAGGTTTGCATACCGAGCTTAGATAGATCATTGGGGCTCAGAAGTATCCCACTCTGCGTTCCATGGTTGAAGCAACCATAAAGTTAGAGACTATACAGGCTAAGCAGACTGAAAGGCAGTCCCAATTTTAGCAAGAAAGGAAACAGGGGCAATTTAGTGGTAAAGGCAAGAAGGCAAAGGGATCTCAGACATCACAAGGATAGTCACTGGCAGCAGTAGGCCAAGGTCAGGGAGGTGCATCTCGAGGCAGAGCTCCAGCTGTTAGTACACCTCGAGATAGAGATAGTGGTTCCGCAGTGGCTTGTGAGCACTGTGGTAAGATTCACCTTAGAGAGTGCAGATTGTTGACAGGAGCCTATTTCAGATGGGAGTCCAGAGATCATCGAATCAGAGATTGTCCTGCTATGCAGACTGCCTCGATTACTTCACCGACATCAGGTACAGGATCGTCAGCACCAAAGGGTCGGGGTAGGGGAGCCGCCCCTAACACTTCAGCCTCTAGACCGATTGGACAGACATCACAAGGTCAGAGGAGAGCATCGGGTCAGACCTATGCTGTTAGAGCCCGTGAAGATGAGGATGCTCCAGATGTTATAGTAGGTAAATTTTTCTTGTTGTCTGATTCAGTACATGCATTGATTGATCCTGGTTCCACACACTCCTACATTAGCACTGCATTAGCACGGGATAAAGGGATGAAAGAGGTATGCTTGGACCAGGACATCTTGGTGAGTAATCCTCTGAGGCACAGTGTAGTGGTAGATAAGGTGTATAGACAGTGTCCTATTAGTGCCCAGGGACATATTGTCTTGGCAAAATTGATTGCTTTACCCTTTTACGAGTTTGACATGATTTTGGGGATGGATTGGTTATCCACCCATCAAGCGACTATCGATTGTAGAAGGAAGAGAGTCACTTTAAAGCTTAGTGATGATCGAGAGATTCCGGTGGTAGGTGTGAGAACTGATTTTCTGTCTGATGTGATATCTACCACTGCTGCTAAAAAGTTAATTAGAAAAGGGTGCGTGGCTTATATGTGTTATGAAGTGGAAGCAAACAAAGTCAGTCCAAAAATGTCAAAAGTACCTACTGTCAGAGAGTTTCAAGATGTCTTTCTTGATGAGTTGCCAGGCTTACCACCTGATAGGGAAGTAAAATTTTCCATTGATGTTGCTCTAGGTACTGCTCCTATTTCTATTGCTCACTATAGAATGGCGCCTGCAGAGTTAAAAGAATTGAAAATTTAGCTACAATAATTGTTAGATAAGGGGTTTATCAGGCTTAGTATTTCTCCTTGGGGAGCGCCAGTCTTGTTTGTAAAGAAGAAAGATGGCACGCTCAGGTTATGCATTGATTATAGACAACTAAATAAAGTCACTATTAAGAATAAGTATCTGTTAGTGTAAGCCCTAGCCCCAATGCATTGTAATAAAAACACTTTAATTAATAAAATGAGGCATTTGTTTTATCCATTGTATTCCTATGCATATCAATTGATAGAACTATCCAAGAATGTTGTTTCAGTTTAAGTTATCATGTGTGAGGCACATGGTTGTATGACCTTGAAACAAATGAGACTTCATTCTAAATATCCCTAGTCAGTCATTGTTATGGGAATAACAATGAATTAAGACTAGTATGCTCTCTCTGATATTATGAGTTCTGTCTTACGGATCATTAGGACAAGAGTGTAAATCAGAGATTATAGATACATGTTAAAGAACATGGTATCTGAATACGATACGCTCATGAGAACACTACATGGTACAAGACATAAGTGTTTCTCATATGTAAGTTTTGTATCGGAGTTCTTAGACATGAAATCTCTATGAAACTCTTTATAAATTACTGTGTACTTTGACATACACCTAACGTGCTCGTAACAGAGTGACAAGTACGGGTATGATTGGGTATGCATTGATTCATGTTAGAGAGCATGAGAGAAGTGAAGGGATTACCCCTCTTGATAAGAGAGAAAATATCATCGGCCACTTGATCAGTAAACTGAGAAGTGTATGGCCATACCGAGATGAGATAATGAGTAATCATTATTTATCTGAGAGTTCAGTGTCATTGGAATATCAAGAAAGGAATTAATATATATAAGGATGACTAGTTCCATGCCTTATATTAATTTTGATATTTATGGGTAAGGGACTATGCAAAATTGCATTAGGTCACTAAATGCCATATGCATTTTCATTTAATTTGGAATGTTATAATATCTTGCTAGATAATATATATAGCCTTTGAATTAATTCATTGCCAACATTAAATGGACCTATAGGATCGCACACAAAGCATTGGGCTTAAAATATTTAAATAAAGTATTGGACATTAATTTGGGCTTTTAATTAAAGTCAAATTAATGTGTGTAATGGATTTTATAATTGCTATTGGACCTTGGTCCATGAGAGAGAGAAATTCAGCCCACAAGGTTTAATTTCAATTAATTAATTATCTTGTATTAATTAAGTTAATTGAGTATTAAAGCCTAAAAGAATTTAAATTAAATTAAATCATTTAAATAATAGATGTAGTGGCCGAAATTCCAAGATGGAAATCAAGGAATTTCGGCACATGCTATTTATTTATATTAAGTGATTTCATTTAATTAAATGTCTTATGTTTTATTTCAAATTTGAATTTTAAATTCAAAGGAGTTTAATTCAAAATATATTACTTATTTTTAGGAAGTGATTGAGGTTGAATTAATTATCTTGAGGTAGTAAATTCAGATCAAACACTTGCCAAAAAGATAATAATATATAAAGAAATAAAACCCTAGGAGAAAAAGAGTTGGTTTTGGCATGAAACCCTAATTTTCTCTAAGTGTGGCATGAACTTCATCTCTCTCTTTCTTAATTCTTTTGGTCCAATTTTCACAAGGAGAAAGGATTGTTCCTCATTCTCTTGTGTTCTTGGGTAGTAAAAGCAACCTAAGAGAAGTACAAAATCAAATTTTGTAGCTTCAAACTATAGCCGTTACACAATACCTTAAAAGAGAGCTAGCAATCTCAATTTTAAGTCGACGGTGCAATTGTGTGTGTGAGAATAAAGGGAGTGGCATAAAAGGCTATTCCTTGGCATTGGTGATCGAGATCTAAGGCGAAAAAAGTCATCTTAGTTGCTGGTCATCACCAAATTCAAGATTTAAAAGGCATCAAAAGTTGTAAGTTTCAAAAACCTTAAAATTGCGTGTTTCGTTTCTTGCTTCGGATTTGTATGGTATGTATGATGAAAAATTTTTGTTTTTCCGCTGCGTTATCATCACATTCATACCATGTCATATTCCATCAGTATCCTCTCCCTCGCATTGAAGACTTGTTTGATCAGCTTAAGGGAGCAGGTGTTTTCTGAAAGATTGACCCGAGATCAAGCTATTACCAGATGGGAGTAAAAGAAGCAGATGTGCCGAAGATTGCTTTTTGCACTAGGTACGGCCACTTTGAGTTTCTAGTCATGCCTTTTGGGCTTACAAATGCTGACTGCCTTTATGGACCTGATGAATAGGGTTTTTCATCCCTATTATGACCAGTTTGTAGTAGTTTTTATTGATGACATCTTGATTTACTCCAAGACGTCAGAAGAGCATAATAAGCATCTGAAGATTGTTCTACAGGTTCTGAGAGAAAAATAGTTATACGCTAAGTTCAGCAAATGTGACATTTGGTTAAATGAAGTGTCTTTTCTGGGACATGTGATATCTGCAGAAGGTATTAAAGTGGATCCTTCGAAGATTGATGCGATTCTCCAATAGAAACCACCCAAAAATGTTACTGAAGTGAGGAGTTTTCTAGGTTTAGCCGGGTACTACAGGAGATTCATTAAAGGTTTTTCTACTATTGCAATACCTTTAACCTGGTTATTACAGAAGAATACTAGATTTGTGTGGACTGATGCTTATCAAGAATGCTTTGAAAGGCTTAAAGGTTTGTTGACTGAAGCTCCAATTCTTACTCAACCTGAGTCGGGTAAGGATTTTGTGATCTATAGTGATGCATCCAGGAATGGATTAGGCTGCGTTTTAATGTAACAAGGCAAGGTGATTGCATATGCCTCCCGACAGCTAAAGACACATTAGAAAAACTACCCTACCCATTGAAAAGTGTGAATTATATATGATTTTTAATATGTTTTAAGCATTGTCATTTAGTTAATTTGGTGTTATTTAGGTTGTTTTAGAGTTAAATTGTTAATTTGGGTGTTTTTAAGGTTAATTAAAAGTTTTGGTTGTTTTTCAGGTTTAATTTGCTGAAAAATGGCTTAAATTGCACAAAGTCAAAATTGGGGCCAAAACTGCAAATATGAGAAATTGAAGCGAGAAAGTGAGCGTCCAGTCCAGAAGGTTTTCACGTGACCACGTGAATTTGATCAAGAGAACCACATGTGGCCACGTGAAGGGTTGAACTTGGAAATGCATGGCCACGTGAAAAGCATTGAAGAAGACATGCATGGCCACGTAAGAAGGAGAAAAGAAGAAGCAATTGGTGTATACGTGACCACATGTGAAGCAAAGAAGAAACACACGTGACCACGTGTGAAGAACAATAAGCCAACACGTGACCACGTGTAGAATTACACTGGGAAACACGTGGCCACGTGCTCAGTCTCCCATTCCACGAAGTATTTTCTTCGAGCTTCCTGTTTTAGCATAGTTCACTTTCTATTTGATTTATGGAGTTTAAGAAGGGATCTACTACGTCTTTGGCCTATAAAAAGGAGTCTGAAACACCAGAGAAAGCATACAATCTTAGAATTAAGCTTAGTTTATTTTATGTTGTTTTTGTTTTCATTGTTTTTCTTAAAAGATTTGTTTTAATTTTAAGCATGTCTTGTGAGTAGTTTTCTTTAACTTTTGCTAAATGATACTTGAATCCTTAACTTGTATTGTTATGACTTAAGTTTGATCTTTAATTTAATGCAAGTTGATTATTTCTTAATTCTTAAACATAGTCTTGTCTTTACTCAATTTTAAATTAATTGTTAACGTAATTAACCATTAGTTAAGTAATTGGTTTAAGTTGATTATTGATTTGCATGTTCTTGGGTTAATTTATTTAGGTTAATGCATGATTATAATCTAAATAAGCTATAATTTTGTGTTGATTTAAGTAAATTGAGATTGAGAAAAGTGTAACTAAGAATAGGTGAAAGTTAAATCTCTTAAAAAAAGGCTTTAATAGACATCTAGGAGAATTAATTCAGGTATTTATGCTAAGTATTGAGTTTATCTGAATAAAAAAATTTTGATGCTTGGAATGATAATCTTGAATAAAGTTATCTGGCTTGATTAATCTGAATTCTCCATAATCACTTGTGTGTTTACTTTTTGATTAAGTCATAGCAATATTAGTTAAAGTGAAAAGTCCTTTAGTGAAAGTTGCTTTTAATATTGATTTTTACCTCATTTAATTTACTTGCGTTCATTTAATTTTTATTTATTTTAACTCTTTCAATTGTTTTATTTTAGTTTTAAAATACTGTTTTCAGTTTTAATTTTCAATCATCATAACTTTGTGATTTCACTTCTTTCTACTACACACTAATTTGGTTTTAAAATTAAAATTACTCATACAAACACAAGTTTCCCTTGGGTTCGATATTTTGGGTCATAATTATATTTCCCTATATTACTTAGCCGATCTAGTACACTTGCTAGACATCGGTCAAGTTTTTGACGCCGTTGCCGGGGAACACATTGGCGTTTGTTTATTTGTTTTGATTTTAAAGTGATTTTTGTGTGTTCTTCTTCTCTTCTTCACCTATTTTTTGATTTTATTTTTAGGTGACTGGTGGTTTATGGTGAGAAACAACCCTATCCTACCCATAGACCCTGAAATTGAGAGGACATTTCATAGGATTAGAAGGCTAAGAGGCAATATGAATGACCCGAAAATAGAACAACCTATGAATGATCCACCACCACCTAGGATTGAAGAGCAAAACGTACCCCACTAAGCTCCCGGGAATGGGTATAGACCTAAGACCATTAGGGATTATGCTATTCCTAGGTGGAATGAAGAATATAGAACCATTAGGATTCTCACCACCAGCCCTTTGAGATTAAACCCGCTACCATCACGATAGTACAAAGAAATTAATTTTCGGGTTCGAACATAGAGGATCTTGCACAATATTTAGATATGTTCTTAGAAGTTAGTGACATTGTGCAAATTCCTAATGTATCGACTGATGCAATTAGGTTGAAACTCTTTCCATTCACCCTCATAGGAAAAGCTAGGGATTTGCTACAAATGTTACCAAATCAATCCATCCATTCTTGGCAACAAATGCAAGAAAAATTCCTGTGCAAATTCTTTCCACCTACTAAGACTGCCCTCACTAGAAAACAAATTAGTGATTTTCAACAATTTAATGAGGAGTCATTTCATGAAGCATGGGAAAGATTTAGAAGACTTTTAAAAAGCTGTCCTCATCATGAGTTTCCTATTTATCAACTAATGCACATTTTTTATGTAGGTGTCAACCCATCAACAAGATCTTTGTTGGATGCAGCCTCAAATGATAGTTTTATGAACCAAATACTGGAAGATGCATTTTTACTTCTTGATGAAATGGCTACCAATGATGCTCAATAAGCAACCTCTAGAGCAGCTCAAAAGAAACATGGAGTTCATAATATTGATGAAGTAGCTATGTTAAAAGCTCAATTGGAATTAATGGAAAAGAAGCATTTAAAAGAAATAAATGAGCTTAAAGCTAAAAATATTTCTATATTAGCTAATGAAGTTGATGCTTATGCAGGAATTCCAGGACATTCAGGAGTGGAGACTAATGAAGGAATGGTAGAAGAAGTAAATGCCTTGAACCCATAAAGTAACACCTATAACCCGGGATGGAGAAACCATCCAAATTTTTCATGGAGGGAAAGTAATCAAGGTTCTTCTTCTAACTCTAATCCTAGACCTCAGTTTAACCATAATCAACCTCCTAATAACCATCTTCCATACCAAAATCAAGCTCTATCACATTATCCAAACCAATACCCATCATAATCATACCAACAACCACTCGGTTTTCAAAAACCTCAACCTCCCCCTCCTTAAGAAAAGAAATCCAACATAGAAGAAATGATTGCAAACTTCATGGCCTCCCAAAACTCAATCTTGGCTAGCCAAGATGCTAGATGGAAATCGCAAGATATTTGAATGAGGAACCAAGAGGCTTCCATTAGGAATCTAGAAAACCAAATGGTACAACTTGTTAGTTCATTGTCCAAATGAACTCAAGGAATATTTCCATCTAATGTGGACAGAAATTCAAAAGAGGAAGGCATAGCAATCACCTTAAGGAGTGGGAAGGAGTTAGAAAAAACTGATATTGGTAAGAATTCTTCCCCAAGGGTGGAACAGACAACGAAGGTAAGTAATTCTAACTCAAAAAATATTGAAAAAATGCCTCCTATGATTGAGAAGGGTAAAGGTAAAGAAAAACTTGTTTCTACTGTTCTTGATGAATCTCAATTACCTTTTCCTGTTCTAGTTAGAAAAGAAAGACAAAATGAGCAATTAAGTAGATATTTAGACATGTTTAAGAAGCTACATATAAATTTATCATTTGCTGAAACTTTATTACACATGCCTAAATATGCTAAGTTTATGAAGAAATTATGCACTAATAAGAAAAAGCTAGAAGGCATAGGAACGATTCAATTATCTGGTAATTGTAGTGCTATTTTGACCAATAAAATTCCTGAAAAACTAGAAGATCCTGATAGTTTTACATTACCTTGTGAACTAGAAGGTAATTTTGTTGGGCATGCTTTATGTAATTTGGGTACTAGTATTAATTTGATGCCTTATTCGATTTGCAGGAAATTGAACTTAGGTGACCTAAAGGAGACCCGAATGACACTTCAATTGGCGGGTAAATCGGTGAAGAAACCGAAGGAAATTATTGAAGATCTATTGGTGAAAGTAGGAAATTTCATATTTTCGGTTAATTTTGTGGTCATGGACATGGAGAAAGATATGAAGGTGCCATTAATAGTGGGTAGGCCATTCTTGAATACGGCAAGAGCCTTAATTGATGTTTATGGACAAACGGTCACTTTGAGATTCAACGAGGAGAAAATGATTTTCAATGTTAATAAAATTTTAAAACACCCCTCGTATGATTTTGAAGAGTCCATTTATTTTGTCGATGAAATTCAAGAATGTACCAATATAAAACAAGAGGAAATCATTCTCAATGATGAGCTTTAAAGTTATTTAATGCATCCCAAAAAAATGGAAGAGTTGGAAGTAAAAGAGATGAAGTTGGTACAAAATCTGAAAAAAAAGCACAGTGAACATGATGAAATGGAGGATGAATAGTCCCCTCCTAAGGGAGTTTCTAAACTTAAAACACTTCCATCTCATTTAAAATATGTATTTTTAAATAATCATGCTGAGCCAGTAATTATTTCATCTTTATTGACAAGTTTGAAAGAGTAAAAGCTCATTGAAGTCCTCAAAAAGCACAAAGGAGCAATTGGTTGGGCACCATCCGACTTAAAAGGGATTAGCCCCAGCTATTGCACACATCGTATACCCATGGAGGATAATTTTAAGTCAGTAGTGCAACCTCAATGAAGGCTCAATGAACTCAATGAAATTCGACAATGGTCATATGACAATGCAGCACTTTATAAAGAAAAGACCAAATGAAAACTGAAATCGAAGTGGCTCGGACCATACCAAGTGATGTCAAGCAATAAGTTTGGTGTAGTGACAATCAAGAGCTTAAGAGATGATCGTGAATTTACAGTAAATGGTCATCGGCTCAAACCATATCAATTGGGACAAAAAGAGGTTGCTGAGGCAACCATAATTTTTCAAGATATCTAATAAACGGTTTGAATAGTCTAGCTGAAGACTCTAAAACTCAAAACTTCTACATCTTCTCTCTTTTATTATTATAGTTTATTTTTGTGTGATTTTGTATTTTAGTTGTTTTAAGTTTGGTGTGTTTTTATTTGTCTGTTTTGGTTCATGAAATAGGGAGGTAACTAGGCTTTTAAAGTTTTGGAAGGTGTAATCAAAATGGCTAAAAATCATGAGGAGGATTATTTTCAAAAAATAACTGATACACAGGACAAGGGTCACACGTGACCACATGAGTAAAAGGCATTATACTACACGTGGCCACGCATGAAGATACCATCACACACATATGACCACGTGTGGATCCTGCTTTACTCTTCACGTGGCCACGCACACACTCACTGCCTCCACTACACACACGTGACCACGCACACACCCACCTAATTCTTCACGTGGCCACGCACACACCATGCACACCCATACACGTGACCAAGTGTGGACGGTCCTTATCTTTCACGTGGCCATGCAAATTGTTGCTGTCCCATATAACACTCCCACGCCTTTTTATTTCTTCTTCTTCTTCATTTTATTTTGCTCTCGCACACACCATTTCAATCTTGAGCTACAAATTAGTTTGGTTCTCATTTTTAAGTAAGTATTCACTGTCCTTGCTCCTTAATTTATGTTTTCATATCTTCCATTACTATGATTTGTTGGCATTGTTACTTATGCATGTTTAATTTTGAGGATATTTTGCACGTCACATTGTGGTTTCATGCAAGAAAGACTAGATACATTACGAGATACAGTGATGGAAGGTAATAGGACTGTTGAGCGATTTATACACCAGTTTTAGCAGCGGTATCCTTCACCTCTGCCTCCACCTGAATAGTTCTTCATTTGCTATGGACAACAAAGTTTTAAGGAGGGGGTAGCTTCCTTTCAAGGAGATTGTCTTCTACCTTCTCTTTTTCTTGAATCAGTTTTTGTGTTTTGTGTTTTGTTTTCTATTATTTTGTTTTGTTTATGTTTTGTTTGCTTTCTTAAGTTTGTAAAACATAGTGAAGACTTATGTAGTTCACTTTTTCAATTAGTTTGCATGAGAACTTAGTTTGCCCCTGTTGCCTTCAAAACTTTGAACAAATTGAACTTAAATGTAGGAATATGCATGTTTAGAGCCTTTGCTTAGCAAAAGAACAAATATGTTGTTTAATAAATCTTTAGATAGTTTAATCTTCAGCTTGATAAATATTTGTTAGTTTCCAAATCCTTGAAAGCACTTAGACCAGTTTTTAACTTAGAAAAAACCAATACAATGAAGTAGTGAAGTGAGAAAATTTAGAGCGCTAAAACCTTACTTATCACCCTTCAAAGCATATGAGCAACTCAAACAACTTAGAAAATGATCTAGGCAAAAATGTTTCTTGATAAACTTCCTTAAAAACTTTTTGTCCTACCTTAGTAAAATTATCCTTTGAAAAGCCAAATTGAACCTAAAAGGGTATGTTTAATGCGTACCATTAATATTTTCTTGTTACACTCACCATATGGAATTGGCCACTTTAAGACTAAATGGATTTATGAGAGATTAAAGTTCAATTGGGTGTAGTAAGAAAATCTTAGCAAAGTCATTGATGAAGTCAAGTGAAAAAATTTACCTTGTATTACCTTGAGTTTATGCAAGTATTTTGTGAATGCTAGCATGAAAAAAAAAAAGAAAAAAAGAAGAACGTTTGAAAGTTTGAGAAAATAAAAAGAAAAAGAGCTAGCAAATATGAAAAAATCTAAGTGTGGGGTAGTACAAGGAGAAATAAAATTGTGATGGCTTCTTCAAAAAGGGCATAATTTCTATTAAGAGGAAGTTTGAAATTAAGGCAAGAATGAGCAAAATGTACATTGCTTAAATTATTGGGATTAGTGATCTATTTTGTCGTAGAGTGGCTATTCATTTTAATTATCTTTTATCCATTCTTTGATAACCATATCCTTAGCCCCATTACAACCCTTGAAAGACTTATGTGATTTTAAGCTTGTTTTGAATTGTTTAACGGAGATGACCTTCGGGTTCCGGTGCTAAAGGAGAGGCCTATTGTGTTTCTAGAGTTTCAAACGCAAAACCGATTGTATGCTTATGCATTCATATATTCTATGCCTCACTATCTAGTTGTATTGATGTTTTGAGTTTCAAAATTGTTTAAAATGATTTGGTCTTACACACACTCAAGGAAATTAACTTATATTATCTTGTTCGAAGTTAATCTATTTAGAGATTATATTAAGTGCTTTTGTTAAAATGCTAAGCTTGGTTTTGAATTTGTATATCTTTGTGAAAGTTTAATGGTTTTGAAGGTGGGATTGTTCTAATTTTCTTGAAAGCAATCAAGGTTTAAGTGTGGGGTATTTGAAAAGTGTGAATTATATATGATTTTTAATATGTTTTAAGCATTGTCATTTAGTTAATTTGGTGTTATTTAGGTTATTTTAGAGTTAAATTGTTAATTTGGATGTTTTTAAGGTTAATTAAAAGTTTTGGTTGTTTTTCAGGTTTAATTTGCTGAAAAAGGGCTTAAATTGCAAAAAAGGCAAAAATTGGGGCCAAAACTGCAAATATGAGAAATTAAAGCGAGAAAGTGAGCGTCCTGTCCATAAGGTTTTCACGTGACCACGTGAATTTGATGAAGAGAACCACACATGGCCATGTGAAGGGTTGAACTTGGGAATGCATGGTCACGTGAAAAGCATTGAAGAAGACATGCATGGCCACATGAGAAGGAGAAAAGAATAAGCAATTGGTGTACACGTGACCACGTGTGAAGCAAAGAAGAAACACACGTGACCACATGTGAAGAACAACAAGCCAACATGTGACCACGTGTAGAATTACACTGGGAGACACGTGGCCACTTGCTCAGTCTCCCATTCCATGAAGGATTTTCTCTAAGCTTCCTGTTTTAGCAGAGTTCACTTCCTATTTGATTTATGGAGTTTAAGAAGGGATCTACTAAGTCTTTGGCCTATAAAAAGGAGTCTAAAACACCAAAGAAAGCATCCAATCTTAGAATTAAGCTTAGTTTATTTTACGTTGTTTTTATTTTCATTGTTTTTCTTCAAAGCTTTGTTTTAATTTTGAGCATGTCTTGTGAGTAGTTTTCTTTAACTTTTGCTAAAGGATACTTGAATCCTTAACTTGTATTGTTATGACTTAAGTTTGATCTTCAATTTAATGCAAGTTGATTATTTCTTAGTTCTTAAACATAGTCTTGTATTTACTCAATTTTAAATTGATTGTTAACGTAATTAACCATTAGTTAAGTAATTTGTTTAAGCTGATTATTGATTTGCATGTTCTTGGGTTAATTTATTTAGGTTAATGCATGATTATAATCTGAATAAGCTATAATTTTGTGTTGATTTAAGTAAATTGAGATTGAGAAAAGTGTAACTAAGAATAGGTGGAAGTTAAATTTCTTGAAAAAGGCTTTAATAGACATCTAGGAGAATTAATTCAGGTATTTATGCTAAGTATTGAGTTTATCTGAATAAGAAAATTTTGATGCTTGGAATGATAATCTTGAATAAAGTTATCTAGCTTGATTAACCTGAATTCTCCATAATCACATGTGTGTTTACTTTTTAATTAAGTCATAGCAATATTGGTTAAGGTGGATAACCCTTTAGTGAAAGTTGCTTTTAATATTGATTTTTACCTCACTTAATTTACTTTCTTTCATTTAATTTTTATTTATTTTAACTCTTTCAATTGTTTTATTTTAGTTTTAAAATATTGTTTTCAGTTTTAATTTTCAATCATCATAACTTTGGGATTTCTTTTCTTTCTACTACATACAAATTTGGTTTTAAAATTAAAATTACTCATACAAATACAAGTTTCCCTTGGGTTCGATATTTTGGGTCATAATTATATTTTCTTATATTATTTAGCCAATCTAGTACACTTGCTAGACACCGGTCACCCATGATCTGGAGTTAGTGGCCATTGTTTTTACGCTGAAAGTTTGGAGACATTACTTATATGGCGAGAAATGTTATATCTACTCAGATCATAAGAGTTTAAAATTACCTACTTACCCAAAAAGAGCTCAATCTTAGACAAAGGCGCTAGCTGGAACTGATCAAAGATTATGATTGCTACATTGACTACCATCCAGGAAAAGCTAATATAGTAGCTGATGCACTTAGCAGAAAATTTATGTCAGGTGATGTTAATCCCCTTAAATAAATCAGTGTAGGTAATTGATATGTTTTAGTAATTGATTGTTTTGTTTGCAGCTCTCTGAGATATAAATGTCCGTTTAAGTTTAGCTTTAGATGGAGCCCTGGTAGCTGAATTGCAAGTAAAACCTAACTTTGTGCATCAAGTTAAGACTGCTCAGAAAGAAGATGATCGGTTGATGAGTATTAAGAATAGACTTCAGAATGGCGGTGTAGAGAATTACTCCTTAAGTGATGATGGAAGCCTCTATTTCAAGCAAAGACTTTGTGTTCTAAACCAAGAAGAGTTGAAGAAAAGTATTTTAACTAAAGCACATCATAGCAGCTATGCTATGCATTCTGGAGGCAATAAAATGTATCAAGACTTGAAAGCTTTCTATTGGTGGCCAGGTATGAAGCAGGATGTGACAGAGTTTGTAAGTAAATGTCCGATCTGTCAGCAAGTAAAAGCTGAGCACCAGGTTCCTTCGGGATTGTTACATCCTTTGTTAGTACCAGAATGGAAATGGGATCGAGTAACCATGAATTTTGTGATAGGCTTGCCTCTGACTCAGAAGAAATATGATGCCATCTTGGTGATTATAGATCGACTTACCAAGTCTGCTCACTTTTTGCCAGTACGGATGGACTATTCGTTATCAAAACTGGCAGAATTGTACATTAATGAGATAGTGAGATTGCATGGAGTGCCATCTTCCATTATTTCTGATAGGGATCCGAGGTTTACTTCTCGTTTTTGGCATAGTTTTCAATATGCTTTGGGTACAAAGCTTCACTTTAGTACAACCTTCAATTCGGAACCGGAAAATCAAATGGACTTTGATCTGTTTGATTCAATTATTTCGATTTTTGGTTCCTTCTGTTCTGAACCGAAATAAAATATTGATTTAATCGATTTAGTTCGATTCTTAAAATTAAAAAATCAAAGAAACCGAACCGACCGAAGTTTTCAAAACTCACCGTTTTGCTTATATATATAACACACACATCTTACAGAAATCCCTAACCCCAAGTTCCCAACAGTTGTCGCCTTTTGTTTTTCTCCCCTTCTTCGATTCTTCTTTGATTCCCAACTGTCGTAAACCCATTCATCAGCCAATTTAGTTCTAAAATATGAGAGAGAGAGAGAGAGAGAGAGAGAGGCATGCGATGATTAAAAAAAAGGTGCTTGGTGTGAAGAAGATGAGAACAAAGAGTGGGTGGGGCTACCTATGGTGCACATAGAGGGAGAAAGAGAAGGGGTTTTTTCTGTTGCTCTTTTCATTTCAGTGCTCTGTTACCCATCTTCTGTGACAACTGGAGACATAGTTTATGATGATGATTTAGCACCCAAAAAGCCTGGTTGCGAGAACAACTTCGTTTTGGTAGTGCTTCAATGCTTCTTCTTTCTTTTAAATCCAGTATTTATTTTTCTGATTTCTCTACTAGATAGTGCTTATTTTGCATGTTGGTTTGTCCAATTTAGTTTTTGTGTATTGGAAAATGTAAAAATGATAGATGGTGTTTGTTAAGTGTTCAACTTGATTGCGTGTTTTCTTCTTTTAATAACCTTTTTCTTCTAAAAAAAATCTTAAAACATATGCCATCTCTCTGTAACCCACTAACATTTTTAATTACATAAAGAAACAAAATATTTGTCTCTAGTTTTGCTTCTGGTTACAAAGAAAGCCTAATAACTACAACCTTCAAATTTGGGCCAACATCCAAAAAGGGTTCAAGCCCATATCAATATTCTGAACCGATTGAATAGATCTGAACCGATCAAAATTATTTTGGTCTATTCGGTTTTCGATTCTAAATACTTTGGTTTCGGTTATTTTATTTTGTAAAGTTCGATTTTCGATTCGGTCCAAAATCGAACCGAATCGATCATTTGCACACCCCTACCTATTTTAATTCTTCAATGTCCATTCATAACTTTTGTATTTTTAACTCTTGCAAAAACCAACCCCAACACCAGTTTTGATGTATCAACGGGTGTTGGACTCTACGGCTCTCAACTTTTCAATGCAAAATAACCAGTTTAGTTTCTAAAATTTTAATTACACATAGTAAAAAAGGCTTAATCTCATCGTAAAGAAGCCCCTTATCACCCCGATCTAACTGAATAGTACGCGCAAACCGATAAAAAAATTTTTAACCTTTAGCTAACATTAATGCTTAATATTATAAATTTAACTTAGGTATTCGATGACCTATAATCCTGAGTTACTATTCATATAATGAAAATTTTGGCATTATAGTGGTTGTATTTCTAACTAGCCCCTTGAAAAACAGGCAAATCACAGCCTCTCAGAGGCACAACACTTCTAATAAAAACATCTCATTCTTCAAAACTCCCATCAATCCACCATTAAGTCATAAATAGTTCATAACCACACACACACATATAAATCTGCATATCTTTACGTAATCATGTATTTATACATAACTGTCTATTTATATACATGCCACAGCTAATAAATATACATGCCAGAACCTACTTCAGCTACTCAACAAAAATAAGTTCTATTAGCTGTGCATTACTGCTCCTCCAGCTCGGTACCTGCATGCAGCAAAACTACATGCTGAGCATAAATTGTGCCCAGTGGTGACTAACAATACTAATACTTTCTTTAGCAAAATTTATTTCTCTATTATGATACGATTATATAATTAAATTCTCAAAGTAAATATAATTAAACACGTTTTGTTCAAAATCAAGGGAAAACAATTTGTTTTCTATACCATTTACTCTTATTCTTATTTATTACTTAACTTTTGGCAAATTTTCAATTTAGTCCTTAAAATCTTACTTAATTTCAAAAATGTCTTTTTTGTCTCAATATTTATAAATTTGCCATTATAGTCATTTATTTTCATTTTTATTATATAATTTCTTTCATTATTCATTATTTATTCTTTAGTTTACCATTTTCGGTTAAAATTACATTTTAATCCTTATACCATGGAAATTTTATTTTTTGACACTGTTAGGCCTCCAAAATTACCATTTTGTTCTTGTTAACTATTTCTTACTTATTTTTACTCATTAATTACCCACTTTGGCAAAATTACCATTTTGCCCGAAAACTTTTATTTTCTTTCATTTAAATCCTTTTTTCACTTAAAACTTCATTTTTATCTTTCTTTTCACTTCTTTTAACTTATTTTCACTTTCATGCCCATAGTACAGTACCAACGAAAATTCTCATACCAGATACTCGGGATGTGGACCCGGGACTTTTTTTAAAATAGGTTGTTTTGAAATTTTATTTAGGCAAATGGTGTGTGTGTGAAAATATTTAAAAAAATGGGGTGGAAAGATCTATTCCCGCAGCCTATCATTGCGAGAATAGTATGGGGCACGGTGGACGAAAATTGCAGGAAATGAGACAGCATGAAATTTCGTTCTGTGGGGTCCACTTTCTATTCCCGCAACCTCTCATTGCGGGAACAGACACTGGGCCTCACTCTCTCTCTCTCTCTCTCTCACAACTCATAGTGAAAAAATTTTTGGTTTAAATTCAAATTGGACAATCCAAAATTTTAATTTTGCAATATTAAAGTTTTTAATAGCATAATTGCATACTTATTCTACATTTTTTAAAGGTTATATATATGGAGTTAATGATTCAGTTTTTGTATATTTCATTTTATTTTTAAAAGTTTGGTATTAAATTTCTGCATGTTTAATTTAAATAAAATTAGAAAAATTAAAAGTTATGCTATGTTAATTTTATATGAAATAATTTAAAATGAGCATATGAATCATTAAAAAATATAAGAAATAAAAAATTTAAATTTTATTTATTTCTTATATTTTTTTAATGAGTCATATGCTCATTTTAAATTATTTCATATAAAATTAACACAATGTAACTTTTAATTTTTCTAATTTTATTTAAATTAAACATGCAGAAATTTAATATCAAACTTTTAAAAATAAAATAAAATATACAAAAACTGAATCATTAACTCCATATATATAACCTTTAAAAAATTTAGAATAAGTATGCAATTATGCTACTAAAAACTTTCATATTGCAAAATTAAAATTTTGGATTGTCCAATTTGAATTTAAACCAAAACTTTTTTCACTATGAGTTGTACGAGAGAGAGAGAGAGAGTGGGGCCTAGTGTCTATTCCCGCAATGACAGGTTGCGGGAATAGAAAATGGATCCCACAGAACGAAATTTAATGTTGTCTCGTTTCCTGTAATTTTCGTCCACCGTGCCCCATCCTATTCCCGTAATGACAGGCTGCGGGAATAGATATATCTACCCCATTTTCCTAAATATTTTCACACACACACCATTTGCCCAAATAAATTTTCAAAACAACCTATTTTAAAAAAAGTTCCCGTAAACCTCATGGCCACATACAGATTGAAAAATGATCTCAAAGATCACTTTTTCCAAGAACATATATTAGATACAGACAGAAGTCATGGAGATCAGTGATCATACCATAGCAAAGCAAGTCGTCATGACTTACACCGCGGTACAAATGTCCCTATGGCTAGCCAATTATATCCTAAGTTAGGCTTTTATTGCCAGACTATTTCTAATGACATAATTTCACAAAAATTTCAATCAAATCTTTACTTTCTTATTATTTCATTACTTAATTATGCTTGCTTTACTTATTAATTATTCTTTTCAATTTCTTTACATAATTTGTGAATTATTCTACCATAATCCACCAAAATTATTCACTTTCTCATCAAATTACACATTACTTTATATTAATTCAATTATTCCATTACTTACATAATTGAGAATTTATCTCTAAAATATTCATTAAATTTCTATAAATTCCACAAAAATTCTTAAGCATGTTATTTCATTTCTACTATGATTTTAAAACACAATTTCATTAAAATTCACAAAATAAACCTTAGTTTTCTTTAATGTTTCATTCGGCCAACAAAGGACCTACACCATACATTTACTTAACAATTCATTTAAGAATTTAAACACACTTATTTAAGGTCTCATAGCACTAATCTACCATTACTTTCAATTAAACACCATTTTATCATATTTACCCTAAGTTACATAAAGATTACTTAACCAAAATCAAAGGAAATATTAAGATTTATTAGTTACTAACCTTTCTTCCTTGCTCTAGGTTGTCTAAGCTTCTTTTTCCTTGCCTTTAGCCTTGGAAGCTTGCACTTCTCCTTAAATTCCTATTGAGGCTGAAACACTAACACATCAAAACTCTACTTTTTTGACCTTGAATGCTAAAATTGACATAAAAAATAAAATATAGGCACCCAAAAATACTAGAAGGCACCTTGAAAAGAATTTTAACTCATTGATTTCACTTACCTCAAATGAAACCCTAAATTCTCTCTCTTGATTTCTCTTGGTTTTCTTTCTTTTTTTGAAGGGAAGAGGGCATAAAACTCAACTAGAGAGGTGGAATTTACTATCCTAAGGCTAAATTTAGTGTGAGATGGAGAGATGAGGAAAGAAAGCTCAAGCAAAAATGGTGGAGGGAGTTCGGCCAAAGGGAAGAGATGGAGAGGAAGAAGAAGGTGCTGGGTGTTTTTTCAGATTTTTCCCTTTATATAGGCCTAGACTTTTGAGTGAAATGGGCTTGGGTTATGTTAGTAGGCTTAATTAATTAATTCAAGCCTATTAACAACCTAATTTAAAGTCCTAAATGATTTTTCTCCTTTCCTTACTCCAAATTTGATTTTAAAATTCTTATCACGTCGAAAATAGGTAGTACACAAAATTTTGGCTCAATCAGAGTCCGTTACTGATCCGATTCAATCGAACCGGTCCGATTCGACAACTGTCGATATCGCTGAAAATTTTATTTTTTTATACCAAAATATTTTACATAAAATTTCATTGAGTACTGCAAAATCTGAAAATTTTTAGAGTTCATTTGCTATTTTTAAAAATTTATGCAAAATCAAGTCATTTTCTCTACCAGAGAAATTAACTCGTTATTTTTTTCGTATTTTTGACTTTCAGAGGCCTATTTGACCTCGATTTTACTTCAAATTTCAACCCCGGACTCACCATGACCAATACTTTCCGTTGATCAAATAAAATATTTTTCACTTCCAGATTCGATTTACAGCCCGAATGCACTATTTACTATCAGAATTTACCATTCACGGCCAGGCCGGTGTTGAAGCCATTACATCTGCACACCCCTAAAAATAGGCACTAAATAAAAAAAAATATTAGTTTCGGGGATCCCAATTGAACCTATAGTTCCTAATTGTTCACAATGCGTAGAGAATCAAAAGACATATAAAAGTATGGTTCGGTTTAATTTCATACCAATTTACTGTATTAAAGGTGTGGTAAATTTTTTCAATCAGTTGATAGTAATTGATTTTTGTGTTGATTAATCGCTGTGTTAAATGCTTCGTTTTAGAGTTTTTTCTTATTAGGTGATAGCTTATTTTTTTTATCGGTTAAAATAATATTTTTATAAGTTATCAATAACCGTTACCGGTTATTAATTAGTACGAGCCACTAAAAAAACAGGCTCTATAAACACTATGAAACAATGGTTGCAATTCCTCTAAAACTTTGAGCATTGAGTCATTCCTCTAAAACTTTCCGATTGGCAATGCTTTGATTTTATAAAAGTTTGCTACTTGAAAATATATAATCTTGTAACGGTTTTGATGCCAACATATCAAATTAGTTGAATCTTATAGAAGAAATAATTTAGAATTCAAGTGCATACATATTGAAGTAAGCTGTTAACTTAAATTTCTCATTTCTTGGTCTTTAAACTACTAATTAATGAACATAATATATGGTTTAAATGGTAGGTTATATATATATATTTTTTTTTCTTGCTGAAATAAATTGGTTTTCTTGCAACACTTTACCATGAAATAATAAAGCATCCAACACTTTGTTTTCTTTCATAACCATTTATTATTCTAATCCCACTAGTCGGGCTAATTCAGCTTCGTACCAAACAGATTCACAATAGGGACAAACTACTTCCTTTTTTAATTCTATGAAATAAAAATAAAATTAGCTTCAAGTCTTCCATTGAAAGAATCTATCAATTCCTAATAAAGCAAGACCTAGACTTTTCTTTAGTTGTTTGCAATACAAACAAGAAGACCATAAAAACAATCACAATCTATAAAAAGAATTAAATTGTACCAATACTTTTTTTTTAAGTCTTTCCAATAAAAACAAGAAGACCATCAAATCGATATATGTTATTGTGGTTCTTAAGTTTTATTATATATGTTATTGTCAACTACATATATATCTTCTATTTTTATGATCTTCCAAGTCTTTGCTAATTTCGTGAACTATAATTTCGTGACTTTTGGAGTGAACATGAGGTTGTAAATTAGCAAAGACTTGGAAAATCATGAATATTGAAGATATATATGTACTTGACATCACCATTGTGAAACTTAAGAACCACAACTTAATCGATTTGATGGTCTTCTTGGTTTTATTGCAAACACTTAGGAATAGTCTTGTGCTTGCTTTATTTATTATGCCGTTCTAAATATATATATTTTTTCCTTGAAGGGCGTCCTTTTAGGAATTGATAGATAAATTTGTTTTTATTTTCAAGACTTAAAAATAAATTAAATAAAAATCATTATTTTATTTCATGCATAAAGCATATGCCGGTTGAAAGGACCATATCCAATCCTTAGCAAAAATAATT
This sequence comes from Excoecaria agallocha, assembly GCA_037975025.1. Classification (NCBI taxonomy): domain Eukaryota; kingdom Viridiplantae; phylum Streptophyta; class Magnoliopsida; order Malpighiales; family Euphorbiaceae; genus Excoecaria; species Excoecaria agallocha. Next base: position 15,247,480 of record CM075806.1, on the reverse strand, counting down.
GCATCCACAAATGAAGGCAATTAATTTTAGTTTAGAAAAATGGCAATGAACTAGATAATCTTAGAAAGCAAACTATAGAAAAGGTTAATTACAAGGGTTAATTATAAAATCAGATCTAATTAAACTATAGGGTAGTTTTCAATTTTTTGTTCTATGTTTTTCTAACTATTTGATTTTTTATTTCTTCCTTTTTCTCTATTTGTTGTTCTATGTTTGGGCTTTCTAGGCCCTGTTCTAATTCAGTTTGGGATCTTTGACAAGAAAAGTAACACAAAAAAAAAAATCAAATTTGAAAAATTTTTTAGCAAGCCAATAATTGGTCTTTTAATTAAGTTGAATTTTTTCTTGATTGGGTGGCCTGGGAATTATCAATTCTAGTAAGTCTTTTTATAATTTCCAATACAGAATTTTGTATACTGCATTATCCATTCTTGACATAAAATCATCCATTCTTGTTCGTATTTTATTTGATAAAAAGGCTTAGCTAATTTCCATGCATCTGAGCAAAAAATCCCTCCTTCCAACTTTTCGATCCTCCAAGTTTTTATGATATTATATTTATAGCTTTAACATTTTCCATTCATGGAGGAACTTTTCTCATAACATTACAGTTAAAATCAAAATTCAGAAACCTCATAATTTTGAATGCAATCTCTATAATATTGAGATAAAACTGTCAACTCATATATCATTTTATTACATTTTTCGGAATTAATTACAATTAGTTTAACATTTTGATCATAATAAAATTATTTATATTAATAAAATAACATACCTATTATTTTGCATTAATAAAGTCATAACTACCTAATTTTAAAAATTTTTATTACCGAAATTGTGTTGCAAATTACATAACTTAACAGAGTTTATATATATATGTCAATTCGCAATTTAACAGAGTTTATATACTAAAATTACAATTCAATTCACAATTTACAACGTAATTTTGATGGTTAAAAATTTATTGATACAAAATAATAGTTATATTATTTTATTGATACAAATCAATTTATTGTGATCACGACACTTAATTAACCATAATTATAATTACGAATGAAATTAATCCTATTTTTAGCTTTGAATATATAGGGATGAGCAAACTTTGGTTAAAATCGAAAAATTGAACTAAATCGATCAATTTTTTAAATTTAATTCGATTTTTCGGTTATTAGGTTCGGTTTTGGTTTTATATTTAAAAAATTCTATTATTTGGTTCTGTTTTTTAAGGAGAAAATCACAAAAAAATGAACCAAAGTTTTATTGATTATATTTTTGTTGAGTTTTATAATTTAATAATTATTTTGTATATGTAAATTATTTTATTTTGAGTTGCAAATTATATGAGTATATTTATTAATTATTAATATCTATTTTTTAGGTAATAATTTAAATTTTTGACAAATAAATTGGAAGTCGATGGGATAAAAAAAATTATTCAACTATTTTTATTATATTATTTATTATATATTTTAGGATTGTATTTTTAATTTAAACTTGTATTTTGTACAATTTGAATATTTTTACTTGAATATATTACAATTTTTAGATATAATTTTTTTATTTAAAAAATAATAATTTTAATTTTTGATTTTTTAATTAATTAAACCGACAAAAAAATTTTATTCGATTATTTAATTACTTTAATTTGGTTTAATTAGTTAAATTTTTAAAATTTTAATTTTTGATTATTGAACTAAACCGACCGTTTCACTCGCATAAATATATTTTTCTCAAACAATTTTTTGTTGTTACTTAGATAAAAAGGGATTAGGATAGTTTGCGTGTCTTGTATCTAGTGCGTGCAACTATCAGCCATTCGATTAAAGTAATATTTTAATCTAACGGTTGAACTTTGCCTGTGCCAAGGACGTGTGTGCCCCATTATTACTCGAAAGAAGGAACTAAATGAAAGTTGTTTTTTTTTTTTTTTTTTAAAACACATGGTTACTGAGTCACGGGCCTGCGACCAGAAGTGGTAATAAAGAGGCGTGGATGCGGCGAACTTGTTACCGCCAATGTGCTTGCTTTCTCAACAATTTAATTGCCTTAATAACGGCCAATGTGCTTGCTTTTTCAACCCTATTTCCTTCATTTGTCCACTAAAGTTCCGCAAAGTTGTAACTAACAAGATTTTCGAGTATCCTCGATTTTGGGTTAATTTCATGGGTGATCATCAAAGTTTAGCTATGGTAACGATATGGTCGTTAAACTTTAATTTATAACGAAAAAATCATCTATCTTTTATTTTATAACTTAAAAGTCAGTTTGACCAAAAAAATTAAAATCCGACATCAGCACATGAAAAACACGCAAAAAATCATACAACTCAGCAAAGTGGGACACGTCATCAACTGACTAACCTCCTACGTGGCACAAGTAAAAATAATTATCCACAATTAAATTTATTTCACTATTTCTCTCTCTTCTCACACCCTTTCCCTTTCTGCTCGCCATGGTATGTCGATCTCCATCGCCCTAGTGGTGCATTCTCTCCACTCCATCTGTTGATCTCCACCGCCATAGTATCTCCCCATTTGTCCTTCTTCGTTCCATCTTACTCCGACTCCGTTGTAGCCGCCATGGTGTACTCGATCTGTTGATCTCCAGCGGTAGTGTCTCCCCATATCTCTTTCTCCGATCTGGCTCACTCCGACCCCGATCTGACTCACTCTGACTTCTATCTATACTTTTTCGTTCTTGGTATGTATGTCTTCATTCTCTATCTTTGATGTATTTCTCTTTCTTTGATCTATTTTCTTTGATTTGTGTGTATTGGAGAACCTGTGTTTGGCATATTGTTGTTGTCTGGTTGTTGAAGATGATGCATCCTATTCAAAGAAGTGGAGACAGGGGACCAATGGTATCCAATAATGCCAGAATGTGACCTGGATAAAAGAGTGCCACACAGTAAGAGAGTAATGGGACTTCATGTGGTTGTCTGGTGGGACAGAAATGAGAATGCTTGGAAAGTATTTGATGATACTTGTCCTCATAGATTAGCTCCATTGTCTAAAGGAAGGATTGACCCATGGGGGAGATTGCAGTATGCATATCATGGTTGGTGTTTTAATGGCTCTGGTGATTGTAAATTTATTCCTCAGGCACCCCTTGATGGCCTTCCGGTATTCACAAATCTTGAGTTATGCATTATATAATTGTTATTTTGCAGACAAGTTTTCATATTCGATTGATGTGTTTCAGGCTAAGTTTTGCACTTTGCTTTAGTGCTGATGTTTGTTTTATCTCATTCTTTTACAAATTATATAAATACTGTCCATTTTCATCGTATGCTTCTTTTACAAATTATATTTTGTTTTTTAAAATTATAGTTAACTTTAAATTTTTAATATATTCCAATTTAGTGTATACAGCAATCAATGTATATATATTATTATTATTATTATTATTATTATTATTATTATTATTATTATTATTATTATTATGCTTTAAATTAATGCTAGTGTGGACATACTAGAAAAAATTGCAATAATTCAACCACATTAATTTTTTTTTTAATTTGTGCAAAAAGAGAACCATCTTTTTGTGGTGGAAGGAGGATTATGGTGATATTAAGAATCTGTATAATCTAATTTTGCAATCAAATCAAGGTATATGTGTGAGAAAGTTTATCAATAATTATGATTAATAAAAAGAACTTAATTTAGGTAACATATCTATTCTAATAACTTAAAAAAAATACTAATATCTAAAAAGTTGTTTCAATTATAATTAAGTTGATACTGATAGTGGCTTAATAGCAAAACCAGAAAAGCACAAACACCAAATCCTATTGGAAGGGAATTAAGAAATACCATTTATTTGAATACATATCACGTGAGGATGGATCCGTATTGCTAAACATTCTTATTTATTTATTTATAAAATTCATTCGTATATATCTATAAAAAAGAAAGAAAAAAATTAGCATCTTCATTTCCTCAAACTGCTTGTTCTTTCCAAGATTACCTTTCTAACTTTGATATTCAAATCTTTTATGACTTTCAATTCCTTTCTAATATGAAGTTTAGTGACCATATTGTTACAATTGCTAAACTTTGATGACCACCGATAAAATTAATCCTAATTTTTTTTAAATTGTGCCATGTTGGCAGTGAGTTGGAGGGTGATTTGTCACTTTTTGCTGACGTGTATTGATATTATGCGTGTATTATACGTGCCGATGTCGGATTTTAATTTTTCCGGTCAAACTGACTTTTAAGTTACAAAATAAAATATAGATGATTTTTTCGTTACAAATTAAAGTTTAATGACCATATCGTTACAATAGTTAAACTTTGATGACCATCCGTGAAATTAACCCCCTCGATTTTAGTTACTTGTCAACAGTGTACTTTCTTTTCTTCAAAATTGTCATATATTAGACCAAAACAATAAGATATAAGTTTAAAGGGTTTTTTTTTCCGCGTAAATGAAAGTAAATAAAAATTATTAATAGGATTAAAGTTATCTTTTTGCCATAAAATTTTCACAAAACACTATTAATCTTTTTTAGTCTTTTTGGTCATTAAAGTTTCAAAAAAAATGTCATTATTTTTTAAGGTAACCAGTCACACAATGTCACGTGCCCTACACTTTGAGTAAAATATATCCATTTATGGCTGAACAAAAAAAACGAAAAAACAATTAACTGAAAAACTAATCGGAAATTAAATAAGTTTTGAATCAACAAAATCAAAAAACACTATGATATTTAAATCAGTAATAATTTTTTTTTAAAAATATATAAATATTAAAAAAAAAACATCATCATCTTTTTAGATTTGAAATAAAAAAAAAACTAACATAAATTAGGAATCAATTTTATTTTTAAACATCTATAAAAGAGAAAAAAATGGTTTTGAGAACAATTCTTTTGAACCAATGCTTTTCTTAATTAACCAAAATTGTTAAAAATATTTCAAAAACAGAATAGAGAATAGGGGAGATGAAAATATATCTATTGACTCAAAGCTATATCTCAATTTTGATGACAATCAAATATTGTATAAACTTTGTTAAAAATCTATTTACTTATTTATGCTTCAGCTTAAAACTCCACTAAAGTGTGCAAGATTCAATTAAGGAATACAAGCCAAATGCACGAAGACTTTGAAGATTCTAGTTCTGTAACAAATTCAAGAAGTTAGGGTATTAATTTTGTAAAATCTTTTGAGGAGTTTCTTATACTTGTTTATGCATTATAAATATCTTTTATTGCATAAAATAAATTTTACATGCATCAAAATATGTGTTAAATTGGTTTTATGTTGTAACAGAAAAAATGTCAAAAATTTTGTTTTAAAAATGCTATTAGAAAAGTTAACCAAAAAAGGTTTAAAAAAAGGTTTTCATTTTTGGTCAATAGAGAAGTTAACTCCTTTGGTCCACCAGAAGGGTTGTCAAAACTGTCATTTCTGATTTTTGCTAAAAGATAAAATAACGGCTAGTTTTACTTTTTAACTGTTTGTCTTGTCTTTAACGGCTATATTCTGATTTGTAACGGCTATATTGAGTTTTTGGCTATAAATACTTATTGATTTTCAGTTTTAAAGTTTTAAATAAGTTGGAAAATCATATTATCTCTTGAGATATAAAGCTTTCATTTTTTTCAAGCAAATTTTCACATCTTGTACTTTATATATTATCATTCTCCTCAATTAGATTATAACATTTTGTTGTAATTGTTTTGTGAGAAACCTTAGGAAAATATTGTGAGAAGGACTGGCTAAAACCTTAAGAATTCTAGTAAGTTTTTGCATCTTTTACTTGGAAAAAAGATTGTGGGTAGAATATACTCGGATTGTATATTAGCTTTGACTCTTGCCCATTAAAAGAGCTATTAGCGGAGAAAAAATTCAAAATAGTGTATTGGGGAGTGAACGTAGGCAGTTAGGCCAAACCACGATAAATCATTATGTTGATATGTTTTCATCTCCCCTCTTCTCTTTTTTGTTTTCAAAATATTTTTAACAGTTCTAGTTAATTAAGAAAAGTGGTGGTTCAAAAGAGTTCTTCTCTAAACCATTTATGTTATTAAACATAATTTCTACAAGATAAATCTATTTTGAAAAAGTATTTGAAAATTATATAATGTCATTCATTACATATTGCATATATACAATACATTTCCTTTTGTTTTTCTTAAACATAAAAAAACCTCACTTCTATTATACAGAACTTGTTCAAAAATTTAGTGACACCTAATTCATCCTCCTTTTATGTCTCATCGAGACCAATAATTGGTATTATAGTGGTACTCATTTTCCTATGGTCTAACAACTTTGAGTGATCTGCAGCATGGCATCAGGTTCTGGAATCCTCTTATAGCTACTCCATTCAAAGAAAGTTATTTTGTTCATAGACCACATATGTTCAGTGGTGATAACTATCCATTCTGAAAATTTATTATGAGACATTTCATACAGTCTCAAGATATAGACTATTGGGATATTATAAAAGATAGATATCAGCCACCAAGAAAATAATTATTCAAATTGGTAACCCAAAAGTTACTCTACTGAAGACTAGAAAAAAGCTATCGGATAAAAAAAAAAGAAAAGCTTGCAGCCGAACTCAAAAGCTATGAGTATTCTATTCTTTTCACTATACAACAACGAATTTAACAAAGTTTCTGGTTGTGAAATAGTAAAAAAAAATTGGGACAAGTTAGCAGCAACATATAAAGGAACCCATCGAGTGAAGGGATCTAGATTGTATGTGCTCATGGTAGACTACGAAGCCTTCAAGATGAAGCCAAAAGAGACCGTCTCAGAGATAATTAATAGGTATATTTAATTAACAAATGAGATTAAAAGCTCTAGGTAATAGATTAGATGAGGAAGATAAAATTACTAAACTGATTAGAGGTCTCACTCCTATATAAAAGGCTAAAGCTTTAATTTTATTAGATAAAGATCTTGAATCTCTTAACTTTGATACTGTTTGTGATTTCTTATTTCTCATCAGCTTTATATTAAGTCACAAGATGCTAAGAAAAGAGAAAAAAAAAAAGAAAATTAAAGGCACTTGCTCTCAAAGTTGAGTACAAAAGTGACTACTTAACTGGTGATGATGAAATAGCACTCATTATAAAGAAATTCAAGAAGCTGTACAAGAAAGGTAAGAAATTCAACAAGAGATTACAGCAAAGGTACTCTCATTAGAAGATAAAAAACACCTCCCAATCTTCTGGAGATGTCATCTGTTATGAGTGTAAAAAGCCAGGTTATATCAAATCAAAGTGTCCAAATTTGAAGAAAACGGAGAAAGGATACAAGAAGAAAGCAATGAAAGCTACCTAGAGTAGTAGTGAGGATTCTAACGTCAATGCTAATGAAACAGATGGAGATTCAAATGAAGTAGGTCTGATGGCAATTTCTGATCATAAGGAATAGAATGCTTCTATAAAACCAGATCAGAAGGATGAGTGTTCTCCTGAACAAACTTGAAGTAGTTTTGGTTAATTTAGAAATTTCATAAGACACGTTGCATTTTGTAGAAGTTTTATGAAGAATCATCCTCAAAATAAAAGTCGGTACACCAATAGTGCAGTTTGCCCCCAAAAAGGACTAGAAGTTTTGTTGAATCATCCTCAAAATTAGAATATGGTAATACTCCCCAATCTTCTTTTTTGTCATTATCTGAGGATTTAAGTGCTAAAAGTTGAAAGAAAAATTGAAGATTTTTCATTGAGAAATTATCTCTTATTTAACTTCTGGTTTGTTCAGCAAAAAATTGATTTTTTTTATCTAGTTTAGTAGAAGAATTTTGGGCCTCATGATTAGAAACTACCATAAGACCTACTTCATCTGAATCTCCATTTGTTTCATTAGCATTGATGCTAAAATCCTTACTACTATTCCAGGTAGCTTTCATTGCTTTCTTCTTGTATCTTTTCTCCTTTTTCTTTAAATTTGGACACTTTGATTTGACATGACCTAGCTTTTTACACTTATAATAGATGACATCTCCAGAAGATTTGGAGGTACTTTTTTATCTTCTGATGAGAGTACCTTTGCAGCAGTCTCTTGTTGAATTTCTTACCTTTCTTATACAGCTTCTTGAATTTCTTTATAATTACTGTTATTTCTATTAGGTTTCAACATAATAATTAAAATAAAATCGCAACAAAAAAATTGAAACTCGCTAGGATCCATGTGATCCAATTGATTTAAAAGAAAAAAAGATAACGGTTACCAATCTCTTGAAATGCAATCAAACAATTTTTTAGATGCTGCCTCATGCGAAATGAATATCCTTTATCGGTATCTATACTCGAACGTGATGATTGAAATCGCCCGGAGTGATAATATATATGTGTGTGTGTGTGTGACCTAAGCCTAATTTAGAGAGAGAAAATTTCAAACCTACATTTCTAATTAAAATAAGAAATACTTTATTTCTTATTCAAAATAAGAATTATAATATTAACTTTAAAACTTTATTTTGAATTTTAATTTATCACAAAATAAAATTCAAAACACCCAAATTAATCGTTAGTCCATTCATTACATTCTATGTGTGTGACCCAACAGGTTCATATTATGTTGGCAGTGGGCTCTAATCCCATAATGGGCTCACAAGTGATAAGCAGTCTCTAGCAAGACATTATGACTACCCAAGTAATATAAATATCAATAATGTAGGTCCCAAAAGACACTCAAGAGGGGGAATGAATTCGGTGTCTTAAAATTTTTTTGCCAAATTTCTAATGAAACAGAATTGTATGCAAGTGTAGATTTCTAACAGATTTTCTAACAGAAAATCTAAATATGCAAGGCAATAAGAATAACAAATTTTTACAAGTTCTTTTCTCAATATAAAACCTTTATAGTTATTCTAAAATTGTGTGTGTAAAATATGCTATGAATATTTCAAATTATTTTATAGAATTTTGAAAACATAAGTTCTAGAATATGTATCAGAAATGTAGAAGATAGAAAATAGAGTAGAAAAGCATAGCACACACAAAATTTATAGTGGTTCGGCCTCTTTGCCTACCTCCACTCCTCAAGAATTACTCTTGAACTTTTTTTCTCCACTCTTAACTCTTTTAAGGGCAAAAGTCAAAGCCAATATACAATTCTATGTATATCTACCCACAATCTTTTTCCCAAAATAAAAGATTAAAACACTTACTAGAATTTTTTTCTTAGGTTCTAGCCAACCCAACTCACAATCTTTCACAATAGAATTTCCTCACTTAATATTACAACAGAAACTATAGTCAATTGAGGATGATATGTAAAGATAAAGTGCAAAGATGGAAAGTGAGATTTAAAAGATGTAAGCTTTTTTTTAAGAGTTAGAATTCTTTCCAAAATGATATCTAACATTCTAATGAGTCCTACCACTTGTATTTATAGCCAAAAACTTAATTTTAAGTGTAGAAACTCAAATATAGTCGTTAATGACTGTTGAAGGACAAAACAAATAATTCTGCCTTCAACTAGCCGTTACTAGCCATTTTTATCTTGTAGTGCAAAACAGATTTTTATTCAAAAATCTATCTAGATTTCTAATTCAATTTCTAATGATACCAATTTCTGACGAACTAAATTCTGAACCATTTTCTAATAGAATTTAGTTTTGACTTGAAAACTTATTTTATGATATCAAAATATTTTTATGCAATTTTTAAGACTAAGAATATGTATACATGAGTGATAATTTGATCCTCAATTTAATCTTACATTTTAATATTTTAAATTCCTATATACTAAGACAATATTCAAATATGTCTTCTTGTATATCCATATCTTGAAATATTATGATCTTCATTTCTTGATATTTGCATCAAAATGATATGTAGAATTTCCTGTAGAAAGATGTTTAGAATAGAATTCACACTAGAGTTTATTTAAGGTTTGATAATCATCAAAATTAGGATGTAGCCTTGAGCCAACAAATAATTTGATTTTAATCTGATTAATACAATATGTTATAATCCTTTTGTCACACGATGGCTTTTGAACATAAGCCGTGGTCCATATCAAACTTATATAGTTTAAATATATAATTTCTCAATCACTAAGTAGACTGATAATATCAAATAACATTGATCGCTCCATCAATTCATTTGAGCATGGCCATACATTTCTGAATTCTACTTATCAAATGTCCAATAGATATCTCTCTTGTACGAAAGGGATAAATTTCATCTTGATTATTCACTATCCTCTGCATGATTCTCATCATGTCCAATCATAAACTTTATGATTATCCGATTAAATATAATGTTTGATTATGTTAAAACATAATATTCTTCATGTAGGATACTATGATAATATTAGGTCTAAGGATCAATAACAAAACTATTATGAGATCACTAATGACATTAACCTTTGTAGTGTCTCATAGCGGGTTTATCTAGTACTTTGTTGTAACGTCCAAAATTTCCATCTAATATGACTAGTACATTTTAGACCATAAACAGTAACATTGAAATGGTAGTTGGTGTGATTACATTAGCATAAGAGGGTAAAATTAAAAAATGTTTAAGTGTTAAAACTACGTAGCCTAAAGAAATTTTGGGATGGGTGACCTATCGAAATGTTATCACTTAAGCACTAAATGAGATAATAGGTATTTAATGGATTCTATTGGTATAATTTGAGAAGAAATTGAGCTCAAATAGGTCCCCAAAATAGACAGTGAAAAAATCCTCAGTACCATTATTTGGTTGACCACAGTTTGACCAGCCAGTAAAATATTTTATAGATCTCCAAAATTTATTTTAATTCATAAAACTATTAAAAATAGCCTAAATAAGCTTTTGAAAGTGTAAAATAATTTTTCTGACAGCTTCAGATTTTTAAATTTTGGACCGATTGATTTTGCCTTTGGAGCTGGAAAGTATACTGAAACAATGTCAGAATGACTTAAAATTTTAAACACACCTTCCTTCATATGTTTTTTCACATGGAAAAAAATGTTAGAGTATTTTGATAAGGGGAACATTGATTTTCAAAAAATGAAAAAAAAAACTGAGGTTAAATTAATTAGTGAGCTTAAAATGTCATATTTAATTTACTCAAAGGCATAAATATCATTAGGAAATGGGCCAAGATCACCTATATTCATTATTATTGCGTAAGAAAGTGTAAGAACAAGTGTGGGTTTGATAAGTGGCTTAAAAAATAAGCTATTAGATCAAATAGTAAATAGATGAATTTTGACCATTGGTTTGGTGGACAAAAGAATAGCCTGGGGAGGTCTAAAATTCTCTATATTTCTACCCAAAAATCTATCATCCTCCCATTCTTCTCCCCAAATTTGAACCTCCCTCTCTTTAGGCTTTCCACCATTTTTCTTCCACCAAATCTCAAGCCTTAATTTCCAGTTACATATACTAGAAAACATCATCTTTATCATAGAGACATAATTGGAGCCAAATGAAGCTTGAAAATAAGAATTTTTAGTGAGAGAAAGTTACCCTAATTAGGTAAATTCTTGAGTTTTGTTAGAATTAATTGGAAATTTTGGTATAGGCTTGTATAGCATTA